>OX401412.1:13776927-14058693 GCA_947846245.1 Cerastoderma edule
TCATTTACACTTAGATTGTAAAAGTTCTAGTATGATTGAAAATTAGCTTAAAAGTACTTTAAATTCCCTTTTAAAGAGGTATTGAGACATGGTGTTTTTAAAAGAGTTTATACGATAAGGTTTGTTTACAATAAGCGATAAAGTAAGGTCAGCCGAGAAACACCGGGAACCAATAAAACCCAAGAAATTCTCTAGTTTGAATGTTCACGTTGTAAATATTGGATCTATGACCGTATTCGTATGTGTTTTACATATTTTGTCAAACCAGGTAATCACCACTTATTAATCAGAGCTCTCCTTGCTATTTTAGATGTTACTCGAATGTAAACAATGAAGTTAAATTGGTGGGCAACAAATTTACAAAAATACCACTTTGAAAAATAAATAATGAATAGTGCAGGAGTTACATTGTCATGATCCTGTCATTTTTCGCTATATTTCAACTTATTCTATCATAATTTATAACTCATTTTACCAAGTTTTGCAGTTTTTCTGTGCGCTACTATGATTTTAAGCGATTAACACATGAAGTTACAGTATCGTATACTGTTATTATCAATACTCTCTGTTTCTGAATACAGAGTCGCGAAATGCCTTCCCAATTCATTACAAATATTTTGAGGGTCACGGGAGGAAACATTGTTAAACCTAAATTCATTTAAGTTTTTCGCTTCTAATTGAACAAACGCAAACACAAGGAACTATCAACGTCGGAGGCTTCATCCATATCTACATTAATAGTTTGCATGAAATCCTGAGCACTGAGATATTTACGAATTTCGCAGTTAGCCTCTTTTTATTCTCTACAAGATAAGTGCCTTTAGGTATGTAAGCAACGGAGAATATCTAAATCAGTTTTAATATTTTGCACGAAATCCTGAGGACATTTCTTGTGACATTTACGGAATGCATTGAGGTGCATCTTCCCTAGCCAAGAGCCAAGAATGTGTAATGTGCGAATGACCAATTCTTATTCGTGCTATTGTAACTTCCTCTCTGCGTACGGACCTGTAAAAAGGGTACCATTCTCCGAGGGTAGGCTTAATTGAATGCAATTTATTAAAAACATCATCATTCCATTTTGATTGACACGTGGATTTGATGTATGTTAAAGTAAAAGGTTTAAAATCGGTGTATAGTACTTTAATATCTGAAATGGGGAGGTTAAGTGTAGATTTGTCGGAATGTATCCGCATGTTCATTACCGATGATACCAGCGTGCTTAGTTACCAACAGAACAAGTCTATTTGAAGACAAAATATGAGAGATCCTTTGATTAACCTGACCTACCAAAGGGTTCTCCAACTTTTAATTGGATAAGGCTTGCAGCACTGCGAGAGAATCGAAAAACATAATAAATCGGGTGGAATTTGCATGTTCCACCATGTAAAGAGCTTTATTAATAGTCATGGATTTTCATATGTTTGGAAAAAATCCCTTATCTGTCGACTTAAAAAGATTACACATCGTATTCAAGTCGACAGCGTTGGATATTTTCAAGCAAACTTGGTTTAATGAAATATCTCGCTTTAATTCACTAACACTATATAAGAATATAAAACTAATTTTTGAATTTGAATCTTATTTAGATCAGCTTCCTTATAAATAAAGAATAGGATTATCAAAACTTAGGCTCTCTTCTCACAAGTTAAGGGTGAAAACAGGTCGTTATTCTCAACAAAGAATTGGTGGATATCTTAGAAGTTGTCTTTTATGCAATTCATCTGATATTGAGGATGAATGAGATTTTATGCTTGTGTGTCCGATCTACAATGAACTAAGAAGACGTTATTTAAGCAAAACTGTTTACAAGAATTCATGTATGGACAAACTTGTTACATTAATGAATTCAGAAAATGCATCTATAAAGAGAAATCATAGTAAATATGTACTTGAGTCATTTGCCCTACGTAAATCTATATCTAATTGATTTTATTTGCCGCCGTTCCCTATGAGACGAACCGTCGAGACTGAGGTTTGGTCCGTCGGAACCTTTCAGCGGTTATCATTTCAAATGTTACCGTCGGTTTGTCTCCAGAGTAACGTTACTACAGGACTGGGGTGACGTGGTTCTGGATTCAGACCGTGGTTATGCTAGATTGTATAAATTGATCCAGGTTCTCTTTTTGATTCATGATTACCAAAGTGTCCTTTCTAAGAGGAGTCCTAATCATGTAATCATGAATTTGTGTCATTTGCTCTACACGAATTTCTAATGCCAGTGCTTTGGTTCTCATAGGACTCAGCTTCAGCTTGTTACAAGCGGAGATTGTGTCCGTTTGGAACCATATCATCGTTATTACTTTATATCCATTTATTAACGCTTTATATAACGTAATGTAAACGTTAACTCCAGTTCTGCTTTCCACTTCATTTTTTCTATGTGACCTTGATTTGTTTGCATATTTTGAATATTATTGTAATGACAAGAAACTTTGAAAGTTTACGTCTCAATATAATATTCGTATTCGTTTATTAATAGACTTGATCTCGGCAGATATAATAGAGGACTTGACTGGAAGGCGGCATTTCTTAACCCTTTCTCCGTATACAACTGCAGCTGCAACGGAATTGCCGTCTTTGGATCCACCAGTGTATATAGGTTTGTAGGATAAAAAGTTGCACATGAATACCTCTCGTAAAATGCTTTGGCGCTCATTTCCCATCAATTAGGTCGTGACATTCTAGGGCACAAGTTGATAAGCGTTTAAGTTTCGCTCCTCATCGAAAGTTATAAAATAATTTTAAAAAATCGCTCCACCCTTAAAATATATTTCAAATGCCAATTGTACCAGAAAGCAATGTTAAGTAAAAAAAAAATCTAAAAACCTACAGAGATTGAGACGGTCCATTTATATTGTATATTGCTCAAATTACAGGCTTTTTACCTCAAAATATATCATAAATTGTTTCACTACCATCCAAAGTAGTTATAATCTTATGAACTCAAAAAGATGGAAAAGACAATCGTTTTAGAGCAAAATCAACAATGAGAAATAAAGCAGAAATACAATATCAGGACTCACCTGTATATAAATCATCGTCGAAGAGGTAATCGTTTAAAATGAGTTCGAACTGGGTCTGAGTGGAGTTAATGATTTTTCAAGTTTTCCAATAGCGGCAGTATCGGATAACAAACGACATATGTTAACACCCAGATCTCTATATAATAGTTGTAGTGAGGTAGTTTTGATTTAACCCATTACCAAACAATAACGCAAGTTGAGCAGTTTTTGAAGATGACTCTGGAAAACTCTGTGGGAAGAGGAGAAATTGCTCTAGACTCATTTTTAAGATTTTTAGTGTTTGGAATGCTTTTTTCGCATTTGGTTAAACATCCTGTCAACAACATTTCAGTTATATTACGATTTTCCTGGATTTCCGCAGTGCTTTGCTATGACACTGCAGTGTGGACACTCCAATGAACGATCCAGTCGCTGTTTAGGAGGATTAAAACCGAGACACCGTAACACAAGTCCTTTACTAACTACCGGACTACGAGAATGTTGTTCCATTTGTCACAGTGGTTTGTAACGTCTTCTGTTTCAGACGCACCGAAGCAGTGAGTCAAAAAGTGGTCAAAGGGTTAATAACTGATATATTGTGTATTTAATTATTTATATGGTGTTTTACTTATATGGTTTTTGCATCGCGTCAACATAATGACTCATAATAATGGAGGAAGACCAAAAACTTAAGAAGAACGCGTTCTAAAGTGGCGGATTATAGGGGTTCTACATTAACTGACCAACAAAAACTGGTCAAGCCGGGTAGAACCATCGGCACTCCGTAAGTCAGTCGGGAGACCAACTCTCATTAAAGTTAAGGATTTGAAAACCGAGATTTGAACTCTCGCGAAGAGGGACATGTCATTCGAAGTTACATACACTAACCACCAGTTTTATGAATTACCCTATTTCTTTGTTGACTTTAAATCATCAAATTCCCTCGGTTTGAAATTAATTCGTGTATACAAAATCAAAAGCAATAACCAACAACAGTAACATAATAAAAAAAAGTCGTTTTATTTATTTCATTTATTGTGAAAAACCGAACAAATGCTCGTCATGAGCCATTTTCGATTATCAAAATATGTTCTGTCCTAAAGCCAGTACAATAATGGTTAACCTTTATTGTCCATGTTGTTAAACTTCCAACGCTTGCTTGCCACCTTCAATGCGTGTTACAAAGTATTTTGCTATTGACCCCCTTAGACAAAAAGACGAAAGAAATTTAAGGAAAGGAAGAGATACCAATTTAAATGACTTTGCAAAATTAGAGCATTAACCCTTAGTATGCTAGGTAATTTCATAAAAATATATTTTTGTGTCGTCTGCTTTACAAAACCTTAAATGTCTGCTTAATTTTACAAAGTAAAGATAACCAGAGTAGCCCACAGGTTAGATCACAGGCCAGCCGCCAATTCACTTGGCGGCTGGTCTGGATCCAGCCTGTTTGTATTAGCATGAAGTCGCTTCCAGTACTATAAAGGAAAAGGCATCGTTGTTTATCGATATAAATCGAGAAGTTTTAACCGACAAGAAAAGGCTTACAATATATCTAATCAAAATAAAAACAGAATGAAGATTTAGACTTCACTCCATAATACATCACTTTAACCCTTTACCAAACGACAGTTACAAATTGATAGAGTTGATTAGAGTTGAAAAGATTAAAACCCATTGCGACAAAAGAATAAATCGATCTGAACGAGTAAGTTTCATGATGTGACGGGGATTCTAACCCAATACCACAGAGAAGATTTGACAGTTGTGCAAAGGAAGGGCATTGACATCTTGTACCGAGGGTCTCGGGTTTGATCCTGTCAGATGATGTGAAAATTGCCAGGACTAGCCCTCATTCGGCGGGAGTACTGGTTTAGTATCCAGGAAGCAGTCTTTGATAAGCTTCAAGCTTCCTTTACAATCGATGTAAACCAACTCGTTACAACTGGTAAACAATGAAGTCATATGGAAATGTGTTGTCTTCGGGTACAGAAAATTTGAATGGTTACACATTTCAAAATCGAGGGTTCGGTTAAACCACCAAACAATAACGACATTTGACCAGTTTGTTGCAGACAACTTTGGAAAATTGCTCATAATTGCTCCTTTTCCCGCAAAGTTTTCTGCCAGAAAACTCGAAAATTATTTTTCGATTTCATCCCATTTTGAAATGTCGTCTGCAAATCGTGTCAATTTGGGACAGTCAAATTTGCCGTTTGCTAAAGGATGAACCATGAAACCTGTTCGTTTATAGTTATCTAGATAGAACGAAAACTTTACGGTCGTGACCCCATTCATAGATTCCTCTTGATATACGACATTGAATGACAGTAGAACCTTTCAACGGAGTTAATAGGCGTAACAAGTCAAACAACGTCAGGTGTTCCCTGGTGATTGAGTTTGTGACACTGCCTTTTTGGACAAAGGGTGCGTCAACACCTAAGTCCATTGAATTTACATATCACTTTTTGAGGGACGGTACTTTATCGATACACAAACAGCGGTCTGACCCCAATTACTCATTAAACATCCGCCTTCACTGTGCGGACTAATACCTTTTTTCTCGAGATGTTGCCCAAAGAAATTTTCAAATGTATCCTCAATCATCTTGCTTTAACACTTTCCCAAACAACAGATTTTCGACTGTCCCAAATTGAGAGAGTTTGCAGACTACATTTCAAAAGGTGATGTAATTGAAAAATAATCTTCTGATAGGGCAGAAAACATTGTGGGAAAAGGAAACATTGCTCGTTACGCGCAATTTCTCCCTCTCCCACAATGTTTTCTAAGGTCGTCTGCAACAAAGTGAAAAGTGTTCTATAACCGGGAAAACTCCGTGAACCAACAAGTTCGGACCGTATGAAAACATCACATTTTTCGTGACATGAACGCAAACATTCTTCTGACATTTGTTGATTGGTAACTGAGTTGATTTGCAAAGACAAATGCGTTTTTTTCCTGTACAGAGTTATTTTTACTACGTTATAGCATACTGCGCCGGGCATCGAAAGCTTAGAGTGTAACGATGCTGACTTAAAACCTCTGAACTTGTATTCCTGCCAGGTTCGAACCCCGGCTTGGTCATAATCAATATTTTGATGTCAATTAACCTGACTAGCCGAACTGATCCGGATCTAACATCTAGAAGAGCGATTTTAGAATGGAAAGTGACGAGTGCGGAACATACTCGGAATTCATTCGAAGATGCACCGATCCCTGTAAAACAACTGAAATACTGTTTAAAACAGAGAAAACTCAAATGCTAAGCTGTGGCAATTGACAATTGAGCATACATCAGCAGTTGACATATATAAGATTACCATGGGACATTCCTCGTGCAACTTGTATACAACTATTATAGTTAAAACCAGAGAACCTTTAAGTGTGAAAATTCATTCAATTTACAAGGTTTTTTTCATGAAGACTAAAATACCGACATACTCTCAAAGTTTTTGAAAGATGTTGACAGATACTGATTTCCACCAATTAAAGAAAATTCTGTTCTTATGTGATAATTTTTTTGCAGACGAGTATTGAAAAGTAAATGTGTTACTGAAGCCGATCTTGCTTTTTATAAAGAAAGTCATCCTTTTGGTACATTCTCCGTAATTGAATGGACAATTGTTGAGTTATTTCTAAAACTATATATTTGGTATTCTCATTTCACAACCTCTAGTTTTAGACATATCATATCGTTCGATTCATGCAAACAGGGCACTAGGTCGTTAGTTAGGCCCAGTTTTTTATTGATCCGTCTTGCAGATAACGTTAACCCTGCGTATTCAGTGACGCCGTTAGATCTAATATACATAAGATTATTTTTGGTAGTGATGGCGCACATGGATGGAATAAAGGGAAACTCTTACCCTTATAATGCTGGGTGATTTTCTAATAAAAGATTTTGTTGTCGTATTTTTTTCAAAACCTTAAGCATCTGCTTAATTTTGATGAGCCGCCAATTTACTGTGATCTAACCTGTTTGCACGAAGTCGTATCAAGCACAATAAGAGTTTAAATTCGCACTAAGACAGGGCTTTGTGCCTGTTTAAACAAGAACATAACCCATCCCCCATTACGAAATCGTATGACTGATTCATGTTATACGGCAACCGTTGACGGCAGCTATACATATTATACATAGCATCAAACTGTGATACTGTGTCGCATCTATTACAACAAAATCTATTTCTAAATTTACCTCCCATTATTACGAATATTTTCCATATTAAAGATATGTAAAAGTGATCCTTGATAAAGTAATGTGTTAAAACTACTCAAGTTGTTCTTTTCAGCATATACCCCATTTGTTCGACGCGATCGGGCAACGGTTGTGTAAATACCATTAGACTTTTAGTGGTCCAATGTTTTTTGTGAGATAAAATACGAACAGCGACTGATATTTGTAATGTAAATAAGATCGATGTCACGTGACAATCTGTATGCCATCAACGTTCTGCCAAAAAGTAGTATCTTCA
This sequence comes from Cerastoderma edule, assembly GCA_947846245.1. Lineage (NCBI taxonomy): Eukaryota > Metazoa > Mollusca > Bivalvia > Cardiida > Cardiidae > Cerastoderma > Cerastoderma edule. The sequence continues at coordinate 13,784,408 of OX401412.1, forward strand.
CATGTACTTTATGCCTTTTCGAAAAGCAGACGGCTTTGGGAAACGTTATCAACAGTTTTCAAACCTATAATGGTAAATGGAAGCAAACTAGAATAAAGTGACTTACTTTAAAAGGAACAAAGTATATTGTGCCAAAAATCGTGCAATTTGATTATTTACCGCCTGCAGACGAAATTTTTAACTCGAAGCAGACGATTTTGGAAAAGCTTTGTAAACATGTGAAAAACATTTTCAATTTTACTGTTGTGATATGTGAATAGATTGAAAAAGCATTGTGTCAAAAGGAGGAATTGCTTGTCAAAAGCAATTCATCCTTTTGCCACAATGACTTTTGAAAATAGTCTGCTGCAAGACGCAAAAATGTGGCGTTTAGTGGTAATGCTTTGAACAAGCATATACTCAGTTGTGAGCTTTTAATATAACTCATATTCACTATCAAGAGCACATCTCATTTTTGTAACATTTTGTGCTTTTTAATCTTACAAGTAGTTAATGATATTATCATTGTGTTTATTGCAAACGCAGTTATTCGACAGATGCTCTTGTCAGGTTTGTGTTGTTTGCTTTTTTTGTTTCTTTTTTTGGTGTTTTTTCTTTTGTAACATCGGCTGATACAAATAAATCGATTGTTTTATCCGTGTAATGGTCGCGCAACAGTTTAGATAGACTGTCGCTCACGAACTTTATAGAGTTGTCCGTAATTCATTCGCTTACCTCTATTAATTTCGTGAGCGAGTATACGTCCCAAATTACGTTGGACCATTCCACTTGTACATGATTTTTCTCATGAAGGCTATATTACATCTACATAAACAAGTTCCTGGTTATGTCAAGGTGGCAGCTTTTGTATAGATAATTCATTGATCGTAAACCACATCTTGCTTTAAATTTGTTCTGTATTCTGTCTTAAATATTCCAACCGAACATTTCCGGTTCTTAACATTTTTGCAGCACACAAGTAGGTATCTTATCAAACACTAGCAATCGTATTGTGCTACAGAAACCGAGTAAATAGGGAAGTAACTATATCTAAGCGAATTCTTCGTTCCAAGAGTTACCTTTCTTAGAAAGCAAAGCGTCTATAATGTAGTCTCTCTTACATTCGTTCTTCAACCCATTTATTGATAAGGAGCTTTATGATTGATCGAAAATATATGCTCAAGCAGATATTGATTTCTACAAATAGAATCTAACCCAACCTTTGACAAAAGGAAAAGAAGGAAAGAAACAATTTGTAACAAGCAATTTCTTTGTGTTTTCTTGTCGCAGTGGTTTACTTGGCCTGTGGTATTGGCCATGCGTATATACTATACCCCTAATGCGGGGTATATGCATGGGCCAGGACCCAAGGCTATGGTTTGTTCAGTATTTTTCTGTAGGCAGTGTGTAATGAGCCCTCAACAACAATAGTAGGGCGTCTTCACTTTAGCAATTATGAAATAATTTGTGAGCTTTAACCTTCACCAAAATACAGACAGTTTCATATGCATGCAACATACATCGCTTTAATTCCAATAGATCACACATTTGAATGTCGTCTGGTGAAATAAATTTGACACAAAACCGAACGAAAAACAAGTATTTCGGGAATTATCCGTTGGACCGAACTCCTGATTCATTCAATGTGTTACGCCGTACGAGTATTGGGAGCGGGGTCTCTCCCCTACCACTAGATGATTGATTTCTCGGACTCGAAGTGTTTGCTGTTGTATTGTATAGGAGAGCCGTGGTATTATTTCTCAATATCGGGGTTTGTTTATCATTAAACCCCTTACTCCTTAGAACCTCCCTTATGACGAACATGCAATAGCAACGCTAAAAAGATAAATTGTGAAAAAAGAAGGAATCGCTTGTAAGAAACTAGTTCGTATTTGTTATACTGATTTCTGCAAATTACCACATAGAAAAAACTTGTATTTCTTGTTATGTTTTGACATCTGTTGTTGATTTAAATTTGGACGAATCACAGATTTCCACGTGGAATATGTCTAAACACGATTCCTCAAAGAGAAGTGGTATTTCGTGAATAACCGACCTTCAGCCTGTGCATAATCTGTCATAGGACAGGAAGTGAGCTGGAATCACAGGTTAGCAGTGTTAGTGAGGAAATATTACGAACGAGTGAGCGAGCGAGCGAACGAACGAACGAACGAACGAACGAACGAACGAACGAACGAACGAACGAACGAACGAACGAACGAACGAACGAACGAACGAACGAACGAACGAACGAACGAACGAACGAACGAACGAACGAACGAACGAACGAACGAACGAACGAACGAACGAACGAACGAACGAACGAACGAACGAACGAACGAACGAACGAACGAACGAACGAACGAACGAACGAACGAACGAACGAACGACGAACGACGAACGAACGGAACGGACGGACGGACGGACGGACGGACGGACGGACGGACGGACGGACGGACGGACGGACGGACGGACGGACGGACGGACGGACGGACGGACGGACGGACGGACGGACGGACGGACGGACGGACGGACGAACGAACGAACGGAACGAACGAACGAACGAACGAACGAACGAACGAACGAACGAACGAACGAACGAACGAACGAACGAACGAACGAACGAACGAACGAATGAACGAACGAACGAACGAACGAACGAACGAACGAACGAACGAACGAACGAACGAACGAACGAACGGACGGACGGACGGATGGACGGACGGACGGACAGACGGACGGACGGACGGACGGACGGACGGACGGACGAACGGACGGACGGACGGACGGACGAACGAACGAACGAACGAACGAACGAACGAACGAACGAACGAACGAACGAACGAACGAACGAACGAACGAACGAACGAACGAACGAACGAACGAACGGACGGACGGACGGACGGACGGACGGACGGACGGACGGACGGACGGACGGACGGACGGACGGACGGACGGACGGACGAACGAACGAACGAACGAACGAACGAACGAACGAACGAACGAACGAACGAACGAACGAACGAACGAACGAACGAACGAACGAACGAACTTGTCTATGCTATTTTTGTCGTCTGCTGTTGCTTTCAATTTGGACCAATCACAAACCCAAATATGATGGAATGGGTTTAAAGTATTACCGATATGGACGTATATAAAAGTTTGTAATAAATAGACATCTTACACTAAATGCAGTGCACAATATTTTGATCCGACAATATTTACAAATCTAGAAGATATAGTTTCCCTATAATATCCAACATGCGGTCTACAGAACGTTTCTATCACGTAAGGACTTCATTTAGGTACGACGACGAATTAATGCTACATAAATGCATGCCTGCTACAGGTACAGGTCGTTTCAATTTGAAAAAAAGTTTGCAGATGACACCTGATATCTATGTATGATATTGGAAGGTTCTCCTCTCATAGGATGACAAATTGCTATTGAAAAAAGAGGACAATACTCAGATGAACGAATTTTTGGCTAATATCAACATTGCTTTCTTAAGTCGTAATCAGCAGAAAAAGTCGAATTTACAGAACTTTATTTTGGACCATGTTAATCTAACCGTTTCATTCCATGTTGACTCGATTTGACACACTTGCAGCAGAATACTAGAGCATTACTGTGGCAAAAAGCAAAATTTATTCTATATTGACTCGATTTGGGACAGTAGAAGATTAGAGAAATCACTGTGACAAATGGCTCGTATCGAGCAATTGCGTCTTGCATCATCACAACGATTTCTTCCAATTAACACAAAGGATACATATGAGTCTATTTTGTGCATGGATCTATTTAAAATTGCCCCTTTCAAACTATTTTCAATTTTTACGAGCTCACAAAACAGTAAGATTAAACGGATTAACTCTTTACCACCTGCTGACGACGTGTTTTTTTTACTTGTAGCAGACGACTTTAGAAAAGTTTTGTAAACATGTGAAAAACCTATCATGTATGCTATTGTAATGTGTGAATAGATCGAAAAAGCATTGTGGCAAAAGGAGAAATTGCTTGGGACAAGCATTTTCTCCTTTTGCCACAATGCTGTTTAAAAGTCGTTTGAAGCAAAACACAAAAATGTGGCGTTAGGAGGTAATGTGTTAACCAAACAATAACGACATTTGACCAGTTTGTTGCAGACGATACTGGAAAATATTGTGGGAAAATGAGAAAATCATTTTCATTTTTCCACAATGTTTTCCGCCTTATCAGAAGATTATTTTTCAATTTCATCACATTTTGAAATGTTGTCTGTAAACATTTCCATGAATAAAGGTATAAATATGATTTTTTTTTCACCTTCTGGTTGATTTTTACCATCAAAATGAAGTCATTCCCTTGTTAAGGATTACCCCTTTAACAAACGCTAAATTTTCGACTGTCCAAATTGTAAGAGTCGGCAGACGACATTTTAAAATGTGATGAAATTGAAAAAAAAAATCTTCTGTTAGGGCAGGAAACATTGTGCAATTTCTCCTTTTCCCACTATGTTTCCAGGGTCAGAAAAAACACTGTGGGAGGAAGCAAGTCATTTCTTTTTAAGTAAGTAAAGTTTATTATAGTGATATGTATGCAATTCTAGCAATATAATCAGTACACAATTCATTACACCCGGACCAATGGTCATATAAGTAAATCACTTTATAATAATAAAGTTTATATGATTAGAATAACATAAATACATAATTACAGGGGAGGTTAATATATGAGTACTCATTAATCATAACAATAGTAATTGTTAGAATAAAAATACACTTCCTAACTATTTTTCTTCTTCAGCTAACATCTATGCTTTTATATGTTTTCTTATATGTTCTTTGTTATTGAATATGTGTATTATACGAGAATTGCTTTTAACTGTAATTGTTTTTGCAATAAAGAATAATGTACTGTAATCAACACGCGGATGTCATTTATTCTCCGACGTGTCCTTCTGGAACATTTCCAGTAGCTTTAACTTATTTATAACTACCTGTGCATAGGATATTGATGTACAGAAATTATTTTTAATTCTGAAAGTATTTCCCCACGGATGATTTGACAGGGAATATCTAATTTACCTTGAAACAAAACAAACGTTTACATCAGTAAATCAATATAGCTAATCTATCAAAGCAAAAGTGAAAAAAAAAATACCAGTTGACATCATGGTAAATAGGTAAAGGTCAACCTATTGAATTATATATAGTTTACAAAGTAAAAATAAAAGTTAATATCATGGCACGTAATCAAAGGACAACCAATTCCCCCATTTTAAAATTTGTTAAAGGTCCAAAATCAAAGGAACACAAGACTACAAGAAATAGAAATAAATAAATATATCATTTTATGATAATGGAAGAAAACATTGTGATAAAAGGATAAATTGATTGAAGTTCATTTCTTTGTCACAGTGCATTCTAAAGTCTTCTAAGTCTTCTGATGTAGAAACATTAAAGTTATGCATTTTGGAGTTATTGTAACTTTCGTGGAAAGTTTATGCAAATCAAAGAACCCGATGTTATCATTGAGTCGCAATGGTTTTTTCCAATATCAAGTCGGTAGATATACCTCGTAAGCAGTTCATGAATACACCAGAAATCCTGGGGTAATTCGGCTGTTTTTCGGCGGATAACGCACATGATTACAACATGCACACAGGCACTATATACACACAAATTGGTTATATATCACAATTGAATGTTTCTCTTTTAATGTTTTCATAAAAGACTATCATATCAACACATCTTTGTTTCATATTTTCTCAATCGTATCTTCTCGGTAATCCCCGGCTTGTGTCGGCGATTGCCGAGTAGATACTATTGCAAACGGACATGTCCTTCGTCAATGGCCTACTTTCAAAATGGCTCCCCATTACCTCCGAGTTTATTCTAAGAAATGGTTGAGGTGTTCCGAATGGGGTAAGGTCGTCTGCACAATCATGATCATTAGATATCAACCGGAAGTTCATCCGAGTATCCAAACAACTGAAAGTCTGGCTTGAAGACCTTCTGTATATTACGAAGCACGGTTTCGTTCACTTCTCTATAAGCTTGGACCATAGCCTTGTGTCTCTGTACTTTCCTGTTCTCCCTCGACATAGGATGTCTGTCAATGACGTCGAAGATATTTTTCAAGAGCAGGTTTTCGTCTGCAAAGTCACGTGTCTCGTTATACAGGCCAATAGGAAGTTCGATATTTTCGTCAATGTAGCCCTGAATCTGAAAAGCACGCCACATCCGCTTAATGCCGCCAAAAGCACCGATGCATTTTGGGAAGGCATTGATTCGTTGGACGACCTTCATCTGCTCCTTCACCATTCCTGTTATAGACCACGTGATCCGAGAGTCCTTCAATCGTCTAACGATTTCTTTTCGCCTTTCGTTGGATATTCCAAGTTTACTAACAACAAACTTTATATCATCAGTAAACGTTTCCTGTTTTACTATGAACGTCCCCGTTACATCGCAAGGGTTACATATGTGAAATATGGGGCTCCAGTGTGGGTCCATTTTACCGCGTTTAACGTCGGCTAAAACTATCTTTAGAAATTGTTCAAAATTAACGTCAAATCGGCATTGACCGTCCTTGCTCATTGGTACCGTTATGGATGGCACAAACACACGATCAATATAGGCAGAAAAAAGACGCGAATAAGGATTTCGACCCACAGTAATCAGACTAGAATTTCTCCAGACGTTACTACGAAATTCGACATGGTATCGGTACAATGTTTCATGAATGCCCAACCTTGATATGTTTTCTAGTTCCTTGGCTTGATCAGTGCCTAGGGCCACAGAGAACAGTTGCTTCATGAATGTACCACCAGCTTTGCCGACGCCACAGTAGGAGAGGTTGATGGATGGTGCATGGACCATGATCGGCTGGTATTCGGATGGAATGGGACGAAATTGCTCAGTGTCATTCCAACGCTTACAAGCGTCTTTGATCCTGTTTATACGATCAGTCATACGCCGCTGATTCATTGGTCCATCGGATGTCGGGTTGCCTAGTTCGTCGGAGCCAGTGTAAAGCGTCTTGATGATTTCATGCAGCTTATGAAGACTTGGTGAAGTCGACTTTCCTAAAAATATAAATATATCTACAGTGAAGCTTCGTTTATTCGGACCCCGATTATCCAGATGTCTCGCAATCTGAACGAAATTGTAGGCGAATGGAATTATTGTGCATTAATTTGCTTAACCAAGTACCAAACAGTAACGACATTTGGCCAGTTTGTTGCAGACGACTCTTAAAAACGTTGAGGGTGAAGGAGAAATTGGTCGTGACGAATTTCTCCTTGACCCCGAATGTTTTCTGCCATATCAGAGGATTAATTTTGAATTTCATCACGTTTTGATATTTCGTCTTCAAACTCTTTCAATTTGGGACGGTCGAAAATTTGGCGTTTGGTAAAGGTTTATAAGTATTCACGTGCATATGGACCGTTTATGTCTAAATATGTATAAGACCAGGCCCTGCTTCATAAGTCCTTGTTATTTCAAATTTTGTTGGGAACGGACGTGTTCGGATTAACGAGATATTACTGTATATGTGTACGTTAAATTAAGATATAATTCTAAGACGTAGATGACATAAATAAAAGTCAAATGTGTGTTGGGGTGGGGTGTCTGGGGGTGTGGGGTGTGGGGGATGGGTGGCAGGGTGTGTGTGTGTGTGCGTGTGTGAGTACTATATAATTTCATCAACCATTGAGGACAATAAAATCTGTTCTCTAAACCTGATCTACTTAACTTTATTTAGAACTTAGAAAGGTTAATCAAAGTCCATCTCTTAGCTCTAAAATGACACATTTTCACCTATAAGCAAAAATTAAATAGTAATATCTTTTAAGCAAAAAATATATGAGGGTGGCCCTCACACAAGGCGGTCCACACACAAGTCGGTCCTCACACAAGACGGTCCTCAAACAAGGCATCCCTCACACAAGGCAGCCCTCACACAAGTCTGGCCTTACACAAGGTGGCACTCACACAAAACGGTCCACACACAAGGCGGACCATACACAAGGCAGCCCTCACACAAGGCGGCCTTAACACAAATCAGACCTCACACAAGGCGGTCCTAGCACAAGGCGGCCCTTACACAAGGCGGCTCTCCGCAAAGCGGCCCTTACACAAGGCGGCCCTCACACAAGGCGTTTCTCACAGAAGGTAGTCCTAGCACAAGGTGGTCCTAACACAAGGTGGACTTAACACAAGGCGGCCCTCACACAAGGCGTTCCTCACAGAAGGTAGTCCTAGCACAAGGTGGTCCTAACACAATGTGGTACGAACACAAGGCGGCCCTACCACAAGGCGGCTCTCTGCAAAGCAGCCCTAACACAAGGCGGCCCTAAAAAGGCGTTTTTCACAGAAGGTGGTCCTAACACAAGGTGGTCCTAACACAAGGTGGTCCTAACACAAGGTGGTCCTAACACAAGGTGGTCCTAACACAAGGTGGCCCTAACACAAGGCGGCCCTTACACAAGGCGGCCCTCACACAAGGCAGCCCTCACACAGGGCGGCCCTCACAGAAGGTGTTCCTAACACAAGGTGGTCCTAACACAAGGTGGTCCAAACACAAGGTGAACCAAACACAAGGCGGCCCTCACACAAGGCGCCCTCAAAAAAGGCGGCCCTAACACAAGGTGTCCCTAATACAAGGCGGCCCTAACACAAGGCGGCCCTCACACAAGGCAGCCCTCACACAAGGCAGCCCTCACACAAGGCAGTTCTCACACAAGGCGGCTCTCATACAAGGCGGCCCTCACACAAGACGGTCCTCACACAAAGCGGTCCTCACACAAGGTGGTCCTAACACAAGGCGGCCATCACACAAGGCGGTCCTCACACAAGGCGGCCCTTACACAAGACGGCCATCACACAAGGCTGCCCTCACACAAGGCGGTCCTCACACAAGGCAGACCTCACACAAGGCGCCCCTAACTCAAGGTGGACCTAACAAAAGGCGGCCCTAACACAAGGCGGTCCTCACACAAGGCGGCCCTCACCCAAGGCAGCCTTCACAAAGGCAGACCTCATACGAGATGGTCCTCACACAAGGTAGCCCTCACAAAAGGCGGCACTCACACAAGTCGGCCCTTACACAAGACGGCCCTCGCATAAGGCGCCTCAAAAGGCGGCCTAACACAGGTGTCCCCTAATACAAGACGGCCTTAACACAAGGCAGCCCTCACACAGGCAGCCTCACACAAGGCAGCCCTCACACAGGCGGTCCTCACACAAGGCAGACTTCACACAAGGCGCCCCTAACTCCAAAGGTGGACCTAACAAAGGCGGCCTAACTGGGCGGCCCTCTCACACAAAGGCGCCCCTCCTAACAAGGCAGCCCTCACACAGGGGCAGCCCTCACAGAAAGGTGTTCCTAACACAAGGTGTTCCTAACACAGAGTGGTCCCAACACAAGGTGAACCTAACACAAGGCGGCCCTCACACAAGGCGCCCTCAAAAGAGCAGCCCCTAACACAAGGTGGCCCTAACACAAGGCGGCCCTAACACAAGGCGGCCCTCACACAAGGCAGCCCTCACACAAGGCAGCCCTCACACAAGGCAGTTCTCACACAAGGCGGCTCTCATACAAGGCGGCCCTCACACAAGACGGTCCTCACACAAAGCGGTCCTCACACAAGGTGGTCCTAACACAAGGTGGTCCTAACACAAGGCGGCCATCACACAAGGCGGTCCTCACACAAGGCGGCCCTTACACAAGACGGCCATCACACAAGGCTGCCCTCACACAAGGCGGTCCTCACACAAGGCAGACCTCACACAAGGCGCCCCTAACTCAAGGTGGACCTAACAAAAGGCGGCCCTAACACAAGGCGGTCCTCACACAAGGCGGCCCTCACCCAAGGCAGCCTTCACAAAGGCAGACCTCATACGAGATGGTCCTCACACAAGGTAGCCCTCACAAAAGGCGGCACTCACACAAGTCGGCCCTTACACAAGACGGCCCTCACATAAGGCTACTTTATTTCTTTCAACTTTAGGAGAAGGTTTTAGCTGTGATGACTTTATTTACGTTACCTGATAAAGGTGAAAATCCACCAAAGACGATGATTATCACCAGGGTCAATATCGCCATGTATGTTGCGCGTCGTCGCAGGTTTTGCTTGGACATGGCTATCGATGATAGTCTCTGAAGAATGAGGAGTAACGTTTGTGAAACGATAAGGCAAATTTGAGAGCCTCAAGCAAGTATTAAGTGAATATGCACGAGAGAGATGGAGAGAGGGAGAGAGGAAGAGAGGGAGAGAGAGGAAGAGAGGGAGAGAGGGAGAGAGGGAAAGGGGAGAGGGAGAGAGGGAGAGAGGGAAAGGGGAGAGGGAGAGGGAGAGAGGGAGAGGGAGAGGGAGAGAGGGAAAGAGAGAGAGAGAGAGAGAGAGAGAGAGAGAGAGAGAGAGAGAGAGAGAGAGAGAGAGAGAGAGAGAGAGAGAGAGAGAGAGAGAGAGAGAGAGAGACAGAGAGAGAGAGAGAGAGAAGAGAGAGAGAGAGAGAAAAGAGAGAGAGAGAGAGAGAGAGAGAGAGAGAGAGAGAGAGAGAGAGAGAGAGACAGAGACAGAGACAGAGACAGAGACAGAGACAGAGAGACAGAGACAGAGACAGAGAGACAGAGAGACAGAGAGACAGAGACAGACAGACAGACAGACAGACAGACAGACAGACAGACAGACAGACAGGAAGACAGACAGACAGACAGACAGACAGACAGACAGACAGACAGACAGACAGACAGACAGACAGACAGACAGACAGACAGACAGACAGACAGACAGACAGACAACAGACAGACAGACAGACAGACAGACAGACAACAGACAGACAGACAGACAGACAGACAGACAGACAGACAGACAGACAGACAGACAGACAGACAGACAGACAGACGAACAGACAGACAGACAGACAGACAGACAGACAGACAGACAGACAGACAGACAGACAGACAGACAGACAGACAGACAGACAGACAGACAGACAGACAGAGAGAGAGACAGACAGACAGAGAGAGAGAGAGAGAGAGAGAGAGAGAGAGAGAGAGAGAGAGAGAGAGAGAGAGAGAGAGAGAGAGAGAGAGAGAGAGAGATACTTGTTTTTGAAGAGGAAAGATACTCAGAGTATGAAACAGGTTATTATTATTATCTTTATTTTCTCCAAATAAATGAAGATTTGGAAAGAAAAGGATTAATATGTAAAAGCATCAAACATAGATATAAAGGAAAAGAAAGAAAATCATGCTCGTACAAGCAGTAAAAGCCATTGCCCTTCAACACCCACACTCACTAACAAACACGTGCCCACCATTACACACGTATGCATTTATATTTGAAGTACATTGACAATATAGTTCGTTCAAACAGGCGGTCAACGTTCACAGATTAAATGCATTAATACATGAATACATGAATCAAAAATAGAAAAAGCATTTGCATATACAAACTTTGTAATCAACTTTGAGCATTTATATGTCCTTTTTCTCTGTTTTGTTTATCAACTTATTATCAAATGAATCCCCTGTAAATTAACTCTATGACCGAAATGAAAAGCGCACGAAAAGGAATCATATTTCAATTTTAACTTCATACATACAATATGGGTTGGGATCCTCCTATAATACGCTAATGGAAGTCTATATGTAATTTTTGGTGTCGTTTGTCAGACACCCCCCATTTCCGAACAAATAGACGCGTTGCACTTTGGTCACAGTCAAAGGCGAATGTCAGTTGTAAAAACTGGTTTTATTCAGTTAAAAGAGAATTAATTGCTTTAGACTTTCTATGCTATAGTACTATCAATCAACATATAAATAGAAAAACATTATTTGATAAAGTTAAGCCAAATTTATTTGACATATTTGTAAATGAATGGAAGTCATCTGTTACAAGAATAACCGGAATTCGAAATTTATGTCAAAATAAATTAAGAAAGTACGCACAGTTTAAATCTGTTTTTATAACTGAACAAAATTGTAAATTGGTAATGCCAGTTAAACATCGGTCTGCCTTTAGTAAGTTTCGTTGTGGCGTAGCTCCATTACGTATGGAAACTGGCCGATATGAAAATTTAAACATTGAGGATAGAAAGTGCCATTTTTGTAGCATTATAGAAGACGAGTGTCATGTGCTTTTTAACTGTCATATGTATAATGATTAAAGACAAGAACTGTTTATAAAAGCTAAACAAGAATGCCCAGAGTTTTTTGAAAAGTCTGAAATTGATAAACTGAGTATTGTATTTTCCAATCCAAACTTGATAAGGATTAGTGCCAAAACCTGTTTTAATATTCTCAAACGCCGCTCCTTTTATCTCTGTAAATAATGTCTTTATTGTTTTATCAGTACTTTCAGCACTTTTATTTATTACAAGATTGAGCTGCTTATTAATCCTTTCTTGATCTGATTGAAGGGGACATTCGAATTTTTAAAATTTAGTTTTAATAATGTGCAATTGTACATATATGCTCATCTAATAATTATCCATCTAAAATTGATTTTAACTCCGCATTATAAAAGTATTAGTAACTCAATCTTGATTTGACGTTGTAAATATCATTTATGTGCAATGTATTTTTTATGTGAATAATTTTCTCTTATAATTAAAATTTTAATGGCCATATGCATATATTTTAATGTTTTTAGGCTATGTATATGTTTTTATATGTATAGAAATGTATAATATACATATATATATATGGATGAGACATTAATAAAGATTATGTATATACAACATTTTCAAAATATATGTTAATTATGTGCTCTCCCAGTAGCATCTTTATATCACATGAAGAAAACCACCAACTCGACAATAGAAACGATTGTAATTATAATCCAATCAATTATCCAGCTGAGGGATTAATCCAAACAACGACATTACAAATTCAATGTTTCCATACAGACAAGGGTACCGTTTTATTAAACAACTTACGGAAAATATTTGCGAAAGTCAAAAGAGTAATTGCGCGATAACTATTTGAGACATTGTTGGGTTTTCCGCCGCCTTTGTATAAGGTAACAATTGTTCCTAATTTTTAAGCTGAAGGAACATGTCCATTACAATACATCATGTCAAATAATTGAGTTAGTTTGTATTTCAAGGTACCCCCCCCCCATAAATAATGTATCCATTGCAAACACGATCAATACCACACATTCTACCTGGGGTACAGACAATTCCCCACTAGGACGATTCCCCACTAGGACAATCCCCCACAGGACAATTACCCACTGGACAATTACCCACCGGACAATACCCCACATTTGTGTCAAGTAGGACAATTCCCCACTGGTAAAATGAAATGGTCATAAAACATATTTCTTTAAAGAACTTGAATTGAAGAAGTAATGAAAATATATTTTCAAACTAATATCTTCAATTTACACATGAAACTATATTTATATTACAAAAGCCGAACAAGTAACATATGATTGAAAAAAGGTCAAAAGATTGATCCACTCAGAAATCTATTTAAAATGAGAATGAGGACAATTCCCCACTATTTAATAAATACTAGCAATAAAGTTTATCTTAAAATATATGCAAATGGCCATTTAATTTTGAATTATAAGAGACAATTATTAACATAAATTATACATCACACATAACTTGACTTTTGCAATACTACTTATGATTAAATCGTTACATGAATTCTGTACAAATCTTTTATCAGCATGGATTTTTATCGTTGTATAACAGACCATAAAATGCACCTTCCCAATTGGGAATTTCTTTAAAATCATGCAGTTTTCCCAAAAATTCAGTCATACCAGCTTTTAGGCTTCACAATTCAGCATTTTCAGTGATAAAATCTCCCAAATTCAACAGGCTTGGGTCTCTTCCCAATTGAAGGAAAAAAAGCCCTGTCAGTATCCATTTTTGCAGACGAAAAAAGAAAAAAACAATAACTCTCTATTTTGATAATTTTTCACTCTTATTTTCATTATAAGTGATTTAAAAATAATGTAAATAACACAATATTTACTTCATAAAAGAAAAAAAAACATACTTTTCTTGAATAAATAGGTTTTATATACAAAAGTGAGTTTTTGTCCCAGTGGGTAATTGTCCCAGTGGGTAATCGTCCTAGAGGGGAATTGTCCTGTGGGTGATTGTCCTAGTGGGTAATCATCCTAGAGGGGAATTGTCCTACACCCATTCTACCTGTATTAAGATTGTCAAAAGCGATTCAAAGCTCATTGTGTGGAAAATGTTGTCACTTTCATCTGTAATTGGTTCATTCTTTAAAGCCATACTTGCGCTCATTTACACTTAGATTGTAAAAGTTCTAGTATGATTGAAAATTAACTTAAAAGTACTTTAAATTCCCTTTTAAAGAGGTATTGAGACATGGTGTTTTTAAAAGAGTTTATACGATAAGGTTTGTTTACAATAAGCGATAAAGTAAGGTCAGCCGAGAAACATCGGGAACCAATAAAACCCAAGAAATTCTCCATTTTGAATGTTCACGTTGTAAATATTGGATATATGACCGTATTTGCATGTGTTTTACATATTTTGTCAAACCAGGTAATCACCACTTATTAATCAGAGCCCTCCTTGCTATTTTAGATGTTACTCGAATGTAAACAATAATGTTAAATTGGTGGGCACCAAATTTACAAAAATACCACTTTGAAAAATAAATAATGAATGGTGCAGGAGTTAAATTGTCATGATCCTGTCATTTTTCGCTATATTTCAACTTATTCTATCATAATTTTTAACTAATTTTACCAGGTTTTGCAGTTTTTCTGTGCGCTAGTATGCATTTAATCGATTAACACATGAAGTTACAGTATCGTATACTGTTATTATCAACACTCTCTGTTTCTGAATACAGAGTCGCGAAATGCATTCCCAATTCATTACAAATATTTTGAGGGTCACGGGAGGAAACATTGTTAAACCTAAATTCATTTGAGACAGATTTTCTTAGAAGTTTTTCGCTTCTAATTGAACAAACGCAAACACAAGGAACTATCAACGTCGGAGGCTTCATCCATATCTACATTAATGGTTTGCATGAAATCCTGAGCACTGAGATATTTACGAATTTCGCAGTTAGCCTCTTTTAATTCTACAAGATAAGTGCCCCCTTTAGGTATGTAAGCAACGGAGAATATCTAAATCAGTTTTAATATTTTGCACGAAATCCTGAGGACATTTCTTGTGACATTTACGGAATGCATTCAGGTGCATCTTCCCTAGCCAAGAGCCAAGAATGTGTAATGTGCGAATGACCAATTCTTATTCGTGCTATTGTAACTTCCTCTCTACGTACGGACCTGTTACATGGGTACCATTCTCCGAGGGTAGGCTTAATTGAATGCAATTTATTAAAAACATCATCATTCCATTTTGATTGACACGTGGATTTGATGTATGTTAAAGTATAAGGTTTAAAATCGGTGTATAGTACTTTAATATCTGAAATGGGGAGGTTAAGTGTAGATTTGTCGGAATGTATCCGCATGTTCATTACCGATGATACCAGCGTGCTTAGTTACCAACAGAACAAGTCTATTTGAAGACAAACTATGAGAGATCATTTGAATAACCTGACATACCAAAGGGTTCTCCAACTTTTAATTGGATAAGGCTCGCAGCACTGCGAGAGAATAGAAAAATATAATAAATCGGGTGGAATTTGCATGTTCCACCATTTTGTTAATAGTCATGGATTTTCATATGTTTGAAAAAATCCCTTATCTGTCGACTTAAAAAGATTACACATCGTATTCAAGTCGACAGCGTTGGATATTTTCAAGCAAACTTGGTTTAATGAAATATCTCGCTTTAATTCACTAACACTATATAAGAATATAAAACTAATTTTTGAATTTGAATCTTATTTAGATCAGCTTCCTTATAAATTAAGAATAGGATTTTCAAAACTTAGGCTCTCTTCTCACAAGTTAAGGGTGAAAACAGGTCGTTATTCTCAACAAAGAATTGGTGGATATCTTAGAAGTTGTCTTTTATGCAATTCATCTGATATTGAGGATGAATGAGATTTTATGCTTGTGTGTCCGATCTACAATGAACTAAGAAGACGTTATTTAAGCAAAACTGTTTACAAGAATTCATGTATGGACAAACTTGTTACATTAATGAATTCAGAAAATGCATCTCTAAAGAGAAATCTTAGTAAATATGTACTTGAGTCATTTGCCTTACGTAAATCTATATCTAATTGATTTTATTTGCGGCCATTCCCTATGAGACGAATCGTCGAGACTGAGGTTTGGTCCGTCGGAACCTTTCAGCGGTTATCATTTCAAATGTTACCGTCGGTTTGTCTCCGGAGTTACGTTACTACAAGACTGAGGTGACGTGATTCTGGATTCAGACCGTGGTTATGCTAGATTGTATAAATTGATCCATGTTCTCTTTTTGATTCATGATTACCAAAGTGCCCTTTTTACGAGGAGTCTTAATCATGAAATTGCGTCACTTGCCCTACTCAAATTTCTAATGCCAGTGCTTTGGTTCTCATAGGGCTCAGATTCAGCTTGTTACAAGCGGAGATTGTGTCCGTTTGGAACCATTTTATTGTTATTACTTTATATCGATTTATTAACGCTTAATTTAACTAATGTAAACGTTAACTCCAGTTCTGCTTTCCACTTCCTTTTTCTTTGTGACCTTGATATGTTTGCATATTTTGAATATTATTGTAATGACAAGAAACTTTGAAAGTTTACGTCTCAATATAATATTCGTATTCGTTTATTAATAGACTTGATCTCGGCAGATGTAATAGAGGACTGGACTGGAAGGCGGCATTTCTTAACCCTTTCTCCGTATACAACTGCAGCTGCAACGGAATTGCCGTCTTTGGATCCACCAGTGTATATAGGTTTGTAGGATAAAAAGTAGCACATGAATACCTCTCGTAAAATGCTTTGTCGCTCATTTCCCATCAATTAGGTCGTGACATTCTAGGGCATAAGTTGATAAGCGTTTAAGAGGTTCCTCATCAAAATTTATAATACACCACCCTAAAATACATTTCAAATGCCATTCGTACCAGAAAGCAATGTTAAGTTTAAAAAAAAATCTAAAAACCTACAGAAATTGAGGCGGTCCCTTTATATTGTATATTATATTGCTCAAATTGCAGGCGTTCTACCTCAAAATATATTATAAATTGTTACACTACCATCCAAAGTAGTTATAATCTTATAAATTCAAAAAGATGGAAAAGACAATCGTTTAAGAGCAAAATCAACAATGAGAAATAAAGCAGAAAGACAATATCAGGACTCACCTGTATATAAATCATCGTCGAAGAGCTTATCGTTTAAAATGAGTTCGAACTTGGTCTAAATGTTAACGATTTTTCAAGTTTTCCAATAGCGGCAGTTTCAGATAACTATCGACATATGTAAAGTACCCTGGGGCCGTATTCAATAAACATCTTAAGTGAATTTTTATCCTTAAATAATAAGAAAATCTTAAATTTGCGGATTTCTTAAGTTTTTTTCTTAAGTTGTATTCAATAAACTTTTTAACTTAAGATTTTCCTTATTTTTAGTGATTTTCTTCCTTAACTTTAAGGGTACCTGTAAGCTACCTTAAATCTATCCACCATATTCATAGGCGTAGGAGCCGGGGGGCCAGGGGGGGCCCGGCCCCCCCAATGTCCAGACCGGGGGGGGCCAGACTATACTTTGGCCCCCCCAATATTCACAATGGCAAATGAAGATATTTGAAAAGAAAAAGAAAAGAAACGAAATTTAACAGCAGAATAAAAATAAATGTGTATTTTTGTGCTTTATCTAATTCCAATTCGCCTTTTGTAACGAACAATAACCAAAATCTTTTTGACGTCATCATCGCAAATGACAATCTGAACACATCGGGTTTATCCAATGAAAACTCACCTCACAAAAATACCCGGGAAGTCTTGATTGACAAAAGCAATGATGTAATAGAATTTGTTCTAATGCGTCAGACTCAATATTGTCTTCAATTGTTAGCTAAAGCTTGAAGAATAATTTATTCTCGCTCAAACAGTAGATGAATCCGTGGTTGTGACAGTCTGGTCGCTGCTACTTCATGTTTAATTCAATACATTTGATTTCCGCGTAAGATCGAGATCTCTATATAACAGCAGAAGTTAATTTGTTTTTATCAACCCATTACCAAACAATAACGACACTCGAGTAGTTTGTTGCAGACGACTCTGGAAAACACTGTGGGAAGAAGAGAAATTGCTCTAGACGAGCAATTTCTCCTTTTCCCACAATGTTTTCTACCCTATCAGAAGAGTGTATTTCAAGTTCATCACATTTTGAAATGTCGTCTGCAAACTCTTTCAAATTTGGACGGTTGAAAATTTGGCGTTTGGCAAAGGGTTAACACATATGCTGAACTGAAACATGATTTACCTCAACAGGTCGCATACTCTTTCTATAATGTAGATGCCTAGTCATAGAGGGTGTAAAGGAAGTTGGCGCAGTCGTACAGTGTCGACCTCGCGACATGAGGGTCATGGGTTCGAATCACTTGAATAGCGGAAGCTACTTTGCGACCTTTCATTTAATCAAGGACAAGTACAGCAAACGATGTAGAAGTAGAGCAAACGATGTAGAACTAAAGAAGTGCGTCATTGCATTGTATGTATGTTTATGTTTAAAATAAATGTACATATGCACGACTAGATGCGTCTGTATTGGTCCAACGCAGTATATGACCAAGTTCACCGGGGGTTGCCGAGTAGATACAATTGATAAAACATGAAACACAGATGTGTTGATATGGTAATCTACAATGAGATAAGTAAGATAAACAACAATCAATTGTGATATTCCTCAGGTATGGTATAGATGAATTGAAACAAATATCGCACGAGAGCGCGATAGACCTATGCGTATAAGTCAATAACGTCTATTTTGTTTATTATTCAAGGATGCATGGAACTTCTTGAATAACTTCCCATAGGCAACTAATTTGAAAGTTCTGTGATGAACACAGTCTACAAAAAGTATAAGTCAATTTCGAGGTAAACAAATGTAAACATCTGATATCAATCTCTACCAGAGTAAATTGGTTCCCGCTACGCTCCGTATCCGGGGGACGATAACTCTGCATGGGAGATTGATCTGATATAAGCTACATGCAACGGTAGGTAACTCCAGTCAAATATTCCAATCACCTCTTTTCTCTGGTATTGTGTAGGTCCAACACAGTGTATGGCAGAGTTAAAAAGTCTAAACAGGCGATATAGGCCAAGTGCAACAGTAGGTAACTCTGATCAGATACTCCAATCACCTCTTTTCTTAGGTGTTGTGTAGGTCCAACACAGTGTATGGCCGAGTTAAAAAGTCTAAATAGGCAATAAAGGCTAAATGCAACGATAGGTAACTCTGATCAGATACGATGTACTCCTCTTTTCTTAGGTATTGTGTAGGTCCAACACAGTGTTGTGTAGGTCCAACACAGTGTATGGCAGAGTTAAAAAGTCTAAATAGGCAATATAGGCTAAATGCAACGATAGGTAACTCTGATCAGATACTCCAATTACCTCTTTTCTTAGGTACGGCATCGATCGATTAACCCTTTCCCAAACAACAAATTTTGGACTGTCACTAATTGAAAAGAGTTTGCAGACGACATTTCAAAATGTGATTAAATAGGAAAATAATCTTCTGATAGTGCAGAAAACAAAGCCATTTTTCAATTCCCGCAATGTTTTCTAAAGTCGTCTGCAACAAAGTGGTCAAATGACGTTATTGTTTGGGAAAAGGTTAAAACAAACATCGCACGAGAGCACTGTTGACCTATTCCGGGTTTGCATGAATAGTTTTAGACATGAATTATAAATGAAATGACACTTATAAAGATATTGTTTACAAAGTGTGGGTTTTTTTTTTTCAATACTTATATCGGCTCAAATGAGCAGTTTATGATTGTGTCACACTCATAAATGAAAGTAGTCATGAGAAAATGGATCTCAAGAGTCAATGGACATTTGTCTGGGGATTTTGTAATAATGACAACTGGTTGATTATAAAAGCGCTTGTTTATTATAGTTATATTTTGAACACTCAGCCTCATGGCGTTATATTCCGTTTATTATAGATGAATCGCGGATCTACAGCTTCCGTTTTCAGAAATAAACCCCTTAGATGTACGTATGAATTTCATAAGAATTTGTGAACATCTTTGAACATCTTTGAGACATGTATAATACTTTGTTTGTAAGGAAGTTTGTAAGGAAGAGAGAAGGCAGAAAGAGGAGAGAGAAGGCAGAAAGAGGTGAGAGTAGGCAGAAGAAAGAGGAGAGAGGATGCAGAAAGAGGAGAGAGAAGGCAGAAAGAGGAGAGAGAAGGCAGAAAGAAGAGAGAGAAGGCAGAAAAAGGAGAGAGAATGCAGAAAGAGGAGAGAGAAGGCAGAAAGAGGAGAGAGAATGCAGAAAGAAGAGAGAGAAGGCAGAAAGAGGAGAGAGAAGGAAGAAAGAGAGAGAAGGCAGAAAGAGGAGAGAGAAGGAATGAAGAAGAGAGAGTTAAGGCAGAAAGAAGAGAGAGAAGGCAGAAAGAGGAGAGAGAAGGAAGAAAGAAGAGAGAGAAGGCAGAAAGAGGAGAGAGAAGGCAGAAAGAGGAGAGAGAAGGAAGAAAGAGGAGAGAGAAGGCAGAAAGAGGAGAGAGAAGGAAGAAAGAGGAGAGAGAAGGAATGAAGAAGAGAGAGAAGGATCATAAAGCATCAACATGAATATTCATTATGTTTCAACCAATGAAATTATGTGAAAACGTCCGGACAAAAATGACAGTAGCACACATTGAAATAAATAGTAACTCCTATTCGAGGGCCAATTGGAAGACTGGTAACTGCTTTACAAATGTGAATGAATTACTACAACCTTGCATGAAGGTAGAGTATTCGTTAAATTACTTCGGTCGTTTTCGGCATACTCCGGTCAAAACCGGAACTATTCGTTTAAATACGAATAATTACGGCTCCGACTGATGCATACCGAGACCAACCGAAGTAATCCGACAATAGAATGTTTCAAAATGGCGAATTATGGGTATTTTATCTAAGCCCGTGTAGTTGTGGAACTGACTTCATGCTTTTGCAAACCGGTAAGATCCACGCCAGCCGTTATGTAAATTGGCGGCTGGCCTGTGATCTAACCTATTTGCTACTCTAAGTATCTTTCATCATCAAAATTAAGCAGATATCTAAGGGTTTGAAAAGCAGACGACACAAAAATCGATTTTAAGAAGTGTACCTTGCTTTCTAAGGATTAACCCTTTACCAAACGGCAATTTTTTCACTGTCCAAATTCGAAAGAGTCTGCAATTAGAAATGTGATGAAATTGAAAAATGATATTCTGTTAGGGTAGAAAACAGTGTGGGAAAATGAGAAATTGCTCGATAAGGGCAATTTCTCATTTACCCACAATGTTTTCTTGAGTATTCTACAACAAACTGGTCAAATGTGTGTGGGGGGAGGGGGGGGTGGTAATGAGTTAAGCCTTTGTATAATAGGTTGTTGGATTTTGTTGACTAGTCAGTTGTTCGGCTAACACATGGCCATTTCGTGGTTCACAATGCTCTCTTTGTTCCATCGTTTATTGTTCCTCGGTTTGCCACCCGGAAGCCATCTTAGGACCTGAAAGAGATTTTACTATATTTGTATATTCAACCAAAGAGATGAACGCAAGTCCTTTAACAACCCTTTACCAAACCGCCAAATTTTGTACTGTCCCAAATGGAAAGCGTTTGCGGACAACATTTCAAAATGCAATGAAATTGAAAAAAAAAATATGAAGGGTAGAAAATAATGCGGGAAAAGGAGAAATTGCTTCTTAAGAGGTTAGGTAAAGAGTTAAGCTTGTAATTTGCATCGTTCCTAACGCATGGTGGTAGATTCAGCAGGACTGTTTCGAGTATTCATTGAAAGATAAAAGCGTGTCTATCACTTTGGATGATATACACCCCATGCCAAGCTTAAGAATGCAAGCTTGAAGGTTAGAAAATATAAAACTTACTATGAGACACGTTTCTTTGCACAAATCGGTCTTATATGAATATAAGGGCAAAACGTTCTAGGTTTTTATCACAACGTGTGCAGAGGTAGATCATCGGCCTCTTATAACGAGGGTCCACGGTTCGAATTCCCGTTAGGCGAGGTTACAATTTCCGGGACTTACCCATAAATCGGCGTGAGTACTGGCTTAGTATACAGGAAGCAGTCATCGAGAGTGGCTTTGAACAAGCATGAAGCTTCCTTCAAATCGATGTAAAACAAATATGGTAAACTAAACTCTTCAATAACACTTTTGTTTTCGTCTAGCCCACTATTGCCTTCAACTTGAATCATTCGTAATGTTATGAATGTACTCTATCAGAGTCTTCCCAAGGTTTCTTTTCAAGCGCTTGGTTGTTTGATTGGGGATGGGTGCAACAAAGGAGGTTTCCCCTTCCAATGTTGTTTTTTTTATGTGCGTATCTTTCAATTGGGAATACTTTTAAAAGGACTATTTTTTTTAAATAAAAGACAAACAAAAACTGTTTTTCAAAACAAATAAATTAAATGGAACAAACAATTTTACAAGCAAGTTGACTGGGTGTGGGACAAACTCAAAGGGCTGTGGTCAAATTCTTAGCACATTGTGATCAATTCAATTGCCGGGGTGGTGCTCATTTTGAAATTTAGGCACTGGGGTACCACAGAGCTTAAAAGGCCTGGGGAAGACACCGTTTATATATCAACTAACCTTTCGTCTTGTGAGATACACTGAGCACATGGCGGCAACAAACACAGCTATCAGAAACATGACTAGGCTGTAGCTGGAAGTCTCTTCGAACACCCTCGTCTTCCCTTCTAAACGCCAGCTTTCCTGCCTGAAATCTAAAGTACGAAACTTCGTAACCCTTTAACAAACACCCAATTTAACGGTGTATGTGTGTGTGTGTGTGTGTGTGTGTGTGTGTGTGTGTGTGTGTGTGAGGGGGGTATAAGAAAGGAAAGGGGGTATGCACAATCCGGTCCGATAAGGTAAAATTCGGTCCGATTGTTAAAGATTCGTTCGGATCTGAGTTTGCAGCCGACATTTCAAAATGTGATGAAATTGGAATGTTATCTTCTGATAGAGTAGAAAAAACATCAACAGACCACGAGTTTTAACCCACATGTATCATTTGACAGGGGATGATTTATAAAGAGGCCCTAATTCAAAAAACTGTTATATAGATAGAGCCTGTGTTTCAAAGTTATAACCCTTTGAATGCCGAGTGATTTTGCAAAAATATTTTCTGTGTCATCTGCTTTCCAAAACCTTAAATATTTGCTTACTTCTGATGAGCAAAGATACTGAGAGTAGGAAACAGGTTAGATCACAGACAAGCCGCCAATTTACTTGGCGGCTGGCCTGGATCCAACCTGTTTGCATAAGCATGGAGTCGGTTCCAGCACTATCAGGGTTAAAATCATCATACCATCTGATTTATCCACAATTAGCGTGCTGTTTGCTTGCTCCCATTGCCTCCATATTTCTTCATAAACGGACTCCAAGAGGTCGGAAGGCCTCCTAGCAGAGGTTAACTCGTCTATCTGCAGACCCTCGTCATCAGGATCAGCAGCGTCATCATCGTTATCGCCAAAAATGTCATCGTCATCGCCAAAAACGTCAGATTCGCCAATAGCATCACCATCGTCATCAATGACGTCACCATCATCATAAATAACGCCATTATCGTCATTATCAATTAAATCACTATTCAACATTTCATCAAAATGTTCTTTAAGTGATCCATGACTAACATCATCATAAGGACCTTCGTACGTATCTTTTACAAGTTGCTGAGGCAGTTCATCAGCATACCCTTCTTGACTCATAACCGAGTCGGCATTTGGACCGTCATTTATCATGTTCAATGTGTTGATTCTATTTTCATCTTGGACAAATTCATTAACCAGTTCATGATCTAGTGGAAGTGCCTCTTTTACCGATGGGTACGCCTCCTCTTCGTCACCAGTTCCTGTAGTCGGTTCATCAGAATCGGAGTCATCATAGTAGTCCGAGTCAGGTGCAACGTAATCACCAAATAACGAGCCAACTGGATTGGCCTGGTTAATACCATCTGATTCTAGAGAGAGATTTTAATTAATTAATTCAATCTACCATGTGAGATTCTGTGAGAAGACTATTTGAAAGCATTATTCATGTTCTTCAATAATCTGTTTGTTACATATTTACAATAACGAATTCTGGTTGGTAGGCTCAAAGATTTGTGTATTACGTGAACAGGTCAGAGGTAAAGAATCAGGCAATCTGAATTATTAAACTGGCTTATCTGGGTTAATTCTCTTTGGCTTTCACGTTGAAGTTGTGCCAATTGGTTTTTTGGTGAGAACGACATGTATTTGAATCTGACCAAAAGTTTATCAAGGTATATAGTTTGATAGAGAAGAGATTATGAGGAAAATCTGCATCTTGTCGCAAAGTGAACTACGGCTTGGCAAAGAATGATACCCGTCTGTGATAACGACCTCCCTGAATTCAAACTCGATTGATAAATGCACATGTTCTACATAAGTCATTCAGTTAAGATGTGAACTTACCAAAATACGCCTGAGATCTCAACGGTTCCTCATAAGCACTGAAATATATACAGACGAATAAGTTTGCTTTAATCCAAATTGCATAAGTATTGATGCTTATACGGGGCAAAAATACAAAAGTTATTCGCTATATATTAACTTGCCTCCTCTAAAGTAGTTCCTTAGAGTTTTCTAATTGTCTCTTTAAATAAAGTAAATTGTTTAATGAAAATCATTTGGGTTTTTTAATTGCCAACTAGAAAATTCATTACTCTCAGTATACTGGTGCATTAAAAACAATAAAGAAAGTGTATGAAAAAGGGAGTATCATTGTATATAAATTTCTTATGGGACAAAGTTTTGATTGCAAGATGAAGACAGTGGTCCTTGAAACTATAGCACGCTTTTAACTTAAAAATGTGGACTCTCCCATAATTAAATGAAACATTAGAGAAGGTCTTGTACGTCATATGCTTAATTCGGGATTTGCCAAAATAACTACCACAGCCTCCTTGAAAAATGAGATAGCATTTTCGTTCTGTCAGGCTAACTAAGAGGACTGATGAGGCTAAAGGGTATGAGTACCGTGGCTTGAAACACCATATTGAGCATGGTAAAGTCGATCTGATGAAAACCAACTTAAACTCTTGATCAAATACGGAAAGACACCTTGTCAGCAGTCCTTCACTTTTATAGTTTATTACGGATTGTCTGGGACTCACCAGTTCTTGGCAAGGGATCTTAGACGTCTTGTAAAAAGACCCTCCCTCAAAACAAATGGCGCTTATAGGGGTCGGACCATGCATCCACGGCCCAAAAGCCTTGGCAGATAGACCGCTTGGTCGACAAGACAGATCGACTAAGTAATTCCATTACGTATCCCAACTGTTTAAGCAAATTGCAGTACAAGTTAACATTCGAAAAGAAGTTAAAAACTACCATGAGCAACGGTAAACATGACGAATTAAGTACCTGTCTTTGTTTTCCTCTCCAACTTGGTCCTCAATCACTCGGTTTTCTCTAATCCCGTCTTCTCCGAATCCGTCTTCAACGAAACCATCAACATCGTTGTTGTCGTCATCTCCATCTTCTTTCACAAAGGAATTGCTTACAAGGTCAACGGATGATGGTGCATTTAGGTCTTCTGAATTGGTATAGTCAGATAAATCCACAATTGGTGCACTCGGCTCTCTTAAATTGGTAATGCTCGATGAATCAATGTATGGTGCGTTTGGTGCTCCAAAGTTGATATTGCTAGATAAATCAATTGATTGCCTCTCAGGTTCTCCGTAATTTGTATTGCTCGGCGAAGCATTTGATTGTACGTTGGGTTCTCCGTAATTTGTATTGCTCGGTAAACCAAGGGATTGTGCGTTGGGTTCTCCGTAATTTGTGTTGCTCGGCAAACCATTTGATTGTGCGTTGGGTTCTCCGTAATTTGTAACGCTCGGCAAACCAATGGATTGTGCGTTGGGTTCTCCGTAATTTGTACTGCTCGGCAAACCAGGGGATTGTGCGTTGGGTTCTCCGTAATTTGTATTGCTCGGCAAATCAAGAGATTGTGCGTTGGATTCTCCGTAATTTGTATTGCTCGGCAAACCAATGGATTGTGCGTCGGCTTGTCCGAAATTGGTATTGCGCGTAAGATCTAGGGATGGTGTGTCGGCTTGTCCGAAATTGGTATTGCTCGTTAGATCTAGGGATGGTGTGTCGGCTTGTCCAAAATTGGTGTTGCCCGTTTGAACTAGGGATGGAGTGTCGGGTTGTCCAAAATTGGTGTTGCCCGTTTGAACTAGGGATGGAGTGTCGGGTTGTCCAAAATTGGTGTTTATCGTTAGATCTAGGGATGGTGTGTCGGGTTGTCCAAAATTGGTATTGCTCGTTTGATCTAGGGATGGTGTGTCGGGTTGTCCAAAATTGGTGTTGCTCGTTAGATCTAGGGATGGTGTGTCGGGTTGTCCGAAATTGGTATTGCTCGTTAGATCTAGGGATGGTGTGTCGGGTTGTCCAAAATTGGTATTGCTCGGCAAATCAACAGATGGTGTGTCGAATTCGCTGCCTTGGGTATTGCTCGATAAATCGATGGCTGGCTTGTTAAGTCCCCCGTAATCAATATTTCCCATTGAATCAATTGGTTGGGTATTCAAGGTTTCCGAATTGATGTAGCTCGTTAAATCTATCGATGGTTCATGCGTGTCATCCAATCTTGAACTACTTGCTGTATCAACTAACGGTTGGATCGGGTTACCATAATTTGTACCACTAGTTAAATCAGCTGATGGTACATTCAAACTTTCAAAATTAGTGTCACTCGGTGAATCAACAGAGTGCACATTCGCATTTCCGGAACTTCTCAATGAATCAGTCAATGGCAAATTCGGTTCTCCTAAATTGGTGTTGCTCGCTACATCAATGGATGGTGCCTTTATATCTCCGTCATTTAAAGAGCTCATTGAATCGATGGACGGCATATGTAAGTCTCCCAAATTTGTAGCGCTATTTGGTAGATCAACGGCTGGTGCCTTCAAATCTTCGGTTGGGGAATTCAATTCCTGTAAACAGTCAGAAAAGAGCGAAAATCGGTATTAGTTCACCTGACCCTGAGCCGCTTGCTAGACAACCTGTTTGTAGTCCCTGAAAGCTGCATTATACGCTTTGCGAACTTATTCCATATTCATCAGTAAGAAATTCCTTTTTTCATTGAAACATCGATATAATTAAACATTTGACAGTGTCATTTCCTCTAGAGTAACATTTAAAGTCACATTACCTGATAGGGATTTTAATCATTTTGGTTCAATTCGCGTTTGCGATTGGATTGAATCAGTTACTGCACCTTATTCATTGAAAGATCCACAAAACGCAATGCTCTATGAAATAAAAACCGAACTGTTCATCCGGAGTAACCGATTCCATCTCCTCACGTGTAGTTAAGTTCAAGTTTCTGAATGGTTAAAGTAATGATCATGTATCACAGAGCAACTCTCTTTGCTGGTTCAAATCCATGTGTCGGTACAACGGGTGTTCCTTGAGAGCTAGTCTCCAGGCCGCCGACTAATAGATGTGTTTGTTTTTATGTGTTTAACGCCGTCTCAACAGTATTTCAGTCATTGTACTGCCTTCGTTTACCAAAACTAGGCAATGTACTGCAACGAAGACCTTCCCACATCGCTAAAGGATTGAACCCGGGATCCTGTGTAACAAATCCTATACCTAAATCACAGGACCACACAGGACCCATGACTAACAAAACGCATATGAGTCTTCCTTAATTTTTAAAAGCCAAATATGGGCGGTGAGGTTCTCTTCCTTTAACCACCATGGGCGATGAAATATTACCGACATGATATAAACTCTAATGATAAATATGGTCGGTTTAATCAGAGACATAGATAACATGTATGTCTCTGGTTTAATATACTAAACAGTTCACTGAATGTGTTATCAAACCTACCAGAAGATAAGAACCTGGCATTATGACATCATTTAAGTTCATTGGGGCATGTTCCGGGTTGTAATTAGGTGTATCATCTGAAATAAAAATAGACCAATCAATGAGAAATTAATTAATTAGTACATCACTTGATCTATCTAATTTATATAACATTACAAAGTACAACTGGTCTAAGATGGTTTATTTCTCATCAGACTTGCTGTTTGATTGAATGGTTCGCTAGTTGATTGAACGAATGCATGGTGTTTAAATGCGCACCAACACCTATGATCATTCAGCATGTACAATGATTATTTAAATAAAGGTATATGGAATTGTTTACATAAAAGTTCGAGTGCTGATCGATTGGTAAATTAAACTGATTGATTAGTTTATTCATATATAATTTGACTCAGGTTTTTACTGAATTTCAAATTAGAATAGAATAGATTTTTAATGCCTTATACGTGCAAAATACCTCGTCATGCAAACACATACATTTTAGCATAAACAAACACATATATTTCATTTTAACATGGATACATGGGACGTGTTTTACAAATTATTTTGCTTACTACAATATATAACAAAAAAGGTATCAACCTTGAACGTCTGGTACGAAGGTAGCCCTTTTAATTAGCCAAGTCATTTTCGAATTAACAGTAAAAACAGTAAAAGGGTATCATTTATGATCAGAATTTTTTTAAAAAGGAAAAGGCGTTTTCTGCGTTCAAGTGTCATAGATATGAATAGATAGGGAGCTCAATGTAT
Source organism: Cerastoderma edule (assembly GCA_947846245.1). Taxonomy (NCBI): domain Eukaryota; kingdom Metazoa; phylum Mollusca; class Bivalvia; order Cardiida; family Cardiidae; genus Cerastoderma; species Cerastoderma edule. The sequence continues at coordinate 13,813,150 of OX401412.1, forward strand.
TTTGTGTTGATGTTAGTAACTGCAGAAGCTTGCCGAGTGCAGTCGTAACTGTCAATTCTTACGGATCCAATATCTTCATAGTAGCTACCGCTGGTGTCGGATAGATATAGGTTAGAGACGACAACAACGTAAATTATGATCCGGTGCCAGTGGTAGCGACATTTGCGAATAAAATGAAATTCATCCTCAATGTCACATGAATAATATAATACACATACCCTCTCATTTCTTTGTCTTCTCTCTTTGTGTTGTTTTACAACAAGTCAGTTATTACAGTTGAATGTGGACACTGGCACCGGCTCTCATAAAAAAATAATGTAATGCAGTGTACATAGCGTACAGACTACGTTCGTTTTATCATCAGATACGGCACCAGTGAATGAAGACCCACCCTACCCCCAAACTGAAAACTTCGTGTAACAAATGTCAATTACCAAGTCCATTGCTTCGAATGGAAACACGGACATATTTACTACAGCAGGTTTATCATTACGTCCAGTGGACGAACTGTCAGGCAAACAAGACAGCTTGTACAGCCAACAAACTACGAATGGAAACACGGACATATTTGCTGCAGCAGGTTTATCATTACGTCCAGTGGACAAACTGTCAGGTAAACAAGACAGCTTGTACAGCCAACAAACTCGTTGGTTGACCACGGATTATTCAGACCCACAAACACCAATATACACATATAGACACATATATACACAAACAAGCGGCTAAAAAGACACAACCTTTTAAGAATGAAAGTACATACCCAAACCAAATTCATCAGCGCTGCTGTATTTAATTAGCGAAATACACGTATAGCAGATTATCCACAGTTTCATTGTTGTGGGGCCGTCGAATCTTTGAGACAAAGTGACCCAAAATACTGAAAACGCCGTCTTGCAAAGTGAACATTATTTGCACGTGGAATATGTAGAAACAGTGAACTACAAGGACCGCTCTTTGTATAAAAAGCGCGCCGCTATAAATCGCCTGCAATATCTGTGGGATCAGCCAGATCCGCTTTGTTCAAAATATGTTCTGAAATATACCTTTGGCATATCAAAATATAAGTTCATCCCACTCTCGTGTGATGTTTATGTTTCAATCGAACAATAGCATACTTGCGATAAGAGGTGATTGGAATATCCACGGCTATCTACCTACCATTGCATTTTTCCTATATCACCTGTTTTTTTTGTTTTTTTTTTAACTCGGCCACATACTGTGTTGGACCTATACATGTACACAACATATAAAGCTTATAATCATTGTTTAATTTACTTCTTTGGTATAACACATTAGATATCGTAATTAACCGATGAAACAGCCTATTCATCGCCCATTTTTTTCTATTTTGTTATGCTCTTAACGTAATGTCGAATATATTATAGATGGGTGTGTCAGCTTGAATAAGGTTCACGCACAGGTGGAATGGACAAGTGCAGGTTAAGAATTAATGTTAAATATCGTTTGAACCTACCGCGGCGAATTCGCCCACGAAATTATTACCTTTATATTCCAGCTAAATGAATATAAACTTAAAAACACACAACAAACAAAGTAATGTAAAAGGTAAGTATACCTTATATTCAAATCATCAGTTTGAACGCAACAGCAGACGACAACGGGTATCAAGAAGTTTTCCTTTCGATATTTGTCAGAAAATATCTCTTTTTGATTCATTTGTTTCGTAATATAAATTATGTTGTAGAAACGTGTTTCACAATCAATATATCATAGACAAATAATATTTGTTAGGACGTCTAATTAAGCCACTCCTGCATATAAAAATACTAGAGGTTTTGTCCATCGTATGTACTTTGCAAAAACGAATAACTGTCATGTGTCTGAGTAAATTTACTAGTAACACATTGAAACTAGGAAAGGAATAGAGTTAAGCAAGTGTTGACTCTTCAAACATAATTAAACTTACCAAGTTCATGTTGGATTCCTCAAATTAAAATTACATACACATTACATTCATTACGTTCATTACATTTACTAAACATTAATTTACATTGATAACATATCAATTGGCGGAAGAATAGCGATAAAACAATATTATATATTTATAAGCTTTATATACGCATGCGTAGGAATGGTGGACATGGTTTTAAATCGGTGGTGAAAGAAAATATAAATATTTGTTTAAAATAGTGATTTGGTGGAATTTGGAACTTAATTTTCCCATCTATTTTCTGTAACTAAGTACCATTGATGCCGAGGAAGCGCAAAAAATCTAAAGATTCTCCGGATAACGGGAAAAAATCGTCAAAACGACCAGCGAAAATGGACAAAAATGGCGACAAAGATGGCGACCAAAAGGTAACAAAGAGCGGGGGCGAATTAGATGCTACATCCATAAGTGAAGGTCAGCCCGGGACATCAGGAGAGACACAGTCTCAATACCAGGCAAGTCCCCCGTGTAATTACAGCCCGCTGCACATGAACCAACAATTTCTCCCATGGTCTCTGCCTTTGAATTTTTACCAGTCTCATTTACCAAATATGAACACAACATCTCCTGTTTCACAACATTGCCCAGTCCCGACAACCCCGACAACGCCGATGAATCATACACAGGTTGATCCTTTGACCGTTATCCTCCAGAGATTAGATGCGATGGACAAAAGACTTTCAACTATTGAAACACTTCAAAATTCAATGAAAGCGATACAAAGTACTCTTTCAGGTGTATCGCAAAAAGTAGACGAAATGGAAAAAAGATTAAATGATCTAGAAAAGGAGATTAAAGAAGAAAAAACATATAGAGAACTTCACTCAGCAACTATAGAAATAATTGACCAGAAACAAAAGGAAAACGAAAATGCAATTAACAATGTATCAAAAGTGTCGAAAAGGGAAAGTAGCTCATTGAGTGATTCCTCAGAGTTAAAAGCAGAGATCGTTGAACTAAAGTGTAGAAGTATGAGGGACAATCTCATGTTTTACAAGATCCCGGAGGAACAGAATGAAAACTGTGAGGAAAAAGTACTACACTTCATCCAGGAGAAAATGGGAATCGAAAACGCACAGTCCAACATTAAACTACATAGGGCCCATAGAATTGGTCGTTACGACAGGCAGAAAATCCGTCCCATCGTAGCTAAGTTTGTTTTCTACCCAGACAGAGAGAGAGTGAGAAAATCGGGCAAAGCCTTAAAGGGCACAGTATTCGGTGTGAGTGAACAATTTCCTCGAGAAATCATCGCAAGACGTCAAACCCTTATCCCAATCATGAAGAAAGCGCGACAAGAAGGAAAAGAAGCATTTTTAAATGTTGATAAACTATACATTAATAATGAGCTGTATACTGAACAGAAATAGGGGTTCTGTGGAAATTCTTTAAAGTGCGTATCTTGGAACGTCGAAGGCTTAACACTAGCAAAACGATCATCAAACGATTTTATTTCTTTGATTAATAAATACGATGTTATTTGCCTTTCAGAAACATGGACTAATAAATCTTCTGACATTGATTTTTGTGGTTATAGTAAGCCGATACATTCATATAGACGATACCAACACAAGAAGGCAAAACGAAGTAGCGGCGGAATTATAATCTATATAAAGGACAATGTAAAAAGGGGCATATCTGTAATAAACAATAAAAATGACTGGTTAGTCTGGCTGAAATTAGATAAATACTTTTTTCGTATGACATATGATGTTTATTTAGCTGTAACCTATGTGGCACCCGAAAACTCTCCTGTCCATAACTTATCTGAAAACGACCCCTTTCGGGTCCTAGAAAATGATATATCTTTATATACGAATTTAGGGAACGTTTTTATTACAGGAGATCTTAACGCAAGAGTTGGAAATAAGCAAGATTGTGTTTTCAATGATTTTAATAGTAAAAACATCAATAGAGGTAAATTGACTGAGTTTTCACGTGCCACACAGGACCATACGTCTAATAGATTTGGTGAATGTTTGATTGATTTGTGTAAATCATGTGACATTTGTATTGGTAACGGTCGATTGTACAATGATTCAGGTAGTGGAAAAATCACGTGCACAACTTACAATGGGAACAGCGTAGTTGACTATCTATTAGCAAACAAGAGCAACATGAACATGATTTCTTATTTTAACGTTTTAGATTTTAATACTTTTTCAAACCATGCACCAATTGAATTTTCCTTCGACATTACTACAACAAGAGATGATCGTTCTTCGCCAGAAGATGTAACATATTACAAATGGATCCCAGAATACAAATCTTTATTTATTAATGAAGTAAACTCTGATATTCATTTGTTAGAAGATAGTATTAAGGGTGCAATTTCAAATGACGTGGATACCGATACACTTGTTACCATGTTCACATCGTATTTGAATGAAAAAGGAGATAAATATTTTTGTAAAACTGTTAAACCTAGTAAAAATAAATTTTCTTCTACTGATAAGTTACAACAAAAGTGGTATAACGATGAATGCAAGTTTAAATATAAGGCTTACAAGACAGCAGTGAATGATTTCAACAAAACAAAAAATGAGAATGATAGACGAAATGTATATGAGAAAAAGAAGGATTATCGTTACTGTTGTAGGAAAGTTAAAAACGCTTTCAACCGTAATTTATGTGATCAGATGAATGACTTAAGAAGAACATCTCCACGTGACTTTTGGACTATTTTTAAAAAGAAAAGAGTACAAACACTGGTGGCAACATTTCAAACATAGAGTTTTTCCATCATTTCAAAACCATTTCAGAAAAAAAAATGTCTGAGCTAAATAATGATAGCAACGCCTTTTTACACGAGTTTGACCAGAGTGATACATTAAAATCACCGAAGTATGAAGAATTAGACAGGCCTATAACATCAGAGGAAATCATAAAAGCTAGTAAAACTTTAGGAAATAATAAAGCTTGTTCTCTTGACAATATTTTTTATGAGTATTTTAAAGAAAATATTGACCCTTTGTGTAAATCGATAAAAATGTTGTTTAATTATATTCTTGAAACTGAACGTTTTCCCCGGTGTTGGTCTACTGGCTTAGTTAAACCTTTGTATAAAATGGGTGATAGTTCGGACCCTAATAATTATAGAGGTATTACGATAACAAGTTGTTTTGCTAAATTTTTCACTGTTGTTATAAACGAAAGGTTAAAAACCTGGGCTATAGAGAACGATATTTTAACAGATGCTCAATTTGGTTTCAGGCCTAACCACAGTACGGTGGATGCTATTTTTTGTTTGAATGCCATTATTGAGCGTCAATTTCGAGCTAAGGGTAAATTGTATTGTTGTTTTATCGACTTTAAAAAAGCTTACGACTTTATTGATAGAAACTCACTTTGGTATAAACTCATCAGAGTGGGCATAAATGGTAAACTGTTTTCCGTTATTCGGTCTATGTATGACGAGGTAAAGTTGTGCGTAAGCCATTTGAGTACTTTATCTGAATATTTTAAAAGTGAGATGGGTTTATTTCAAGGGGAGATAACCTCACCTATGATGTTCTCTCTCTTTATTAATGACATTGAACAAGCTCTGCAAAGTTGTAACTATGCTGGTTTTAGTGTTGACCAGTTATCTATTTATCTTTTGTTATTTGCTGATGACGCTGTTCTGTTTTCTGAAACGAAAGAGGCTTTACAGGAATACCTTAGTTGTCTACACACATATTGTATAAAATGGGGTCTTACTGTAAATGTAGACAAAACAAAAATCATGATATTTTCTAAAAGATCTAGAAACAAGGAAGAATATTTTTGGAAATACAATGAAAACATAATAGAAATAGTTGACAATTTTTCATATCTTGGTATACTTTTATCGAGTAGGGCCTCTTTCGTACCAGCAACAAATGATTTGAAGGGTAAAGCATTATGTGCCATGCATTCTTTATTCAGCATTGTAACCAATCTTGAAGTCCCTGTAAATATCATGTTTGATTTATTTGATTCAAATGTATTATCAATTCTTAACTATGGATGTGAAATATGGGGGCACTTGAAAGCAGAAAACTTAGAAACAGTACATAGAAAGTTTTGTAAATGGGTCTTGAATGTTAAAAATAGTACATCCTCTCTTGCTATTTATGCCGAGCTTGGAAGATTCCCTTTATATATTTCTAGATATATACGTATTGTGAAATATTGGCTTAGCTTATATAGCGAGAAATCTTTTAATTGTATACTGAAAACATTAATGCAAGATCAAAGAAATGATATAGATAGAAACAGTAATATCATAAATTGGTCATCTAAGGTTCGAGACATTCTACAAAATGCAGGATTTCATGACGTTTGGTTGTTTCCAAATTCTGTTAATAAAAACATATTTGTACCTTTATTACGAGAGCGTTTAAGGGATATATACATTAGTAGTTGGCATGAGAACATAAAGTTTTTTTCGTCACTGACACTTTTTAGAGATTTAAAACCAACTTTTAAAAGATCATCATATCTAGATATAGTGACCTTTTCAAAGTATAGAAAGATTCTAGCAAAAGTCAGATTATCATCTCACAGCCTCAATATAGAAACAGGTAGACATAAAAGAATAGATAGAAATCAAAGAATATGTACACTATGTAATTTAACTGAACTCGAGGATGAGTACCACTTTATAATGATTTGTCCGTTTTACAATGACATAAGAAAGCATCTGATACCTGAGTACTATATCAATCGACCTTGCATGTTTAAATTTATTCAGCTTTTGAAATCAGACAAGAAAAATGATCAGTACAGACTTGCTTCATATTGTATTAAAGCTTTTAACCGGAGACAACTAAAGTTAGATGATAGTTAGCTTTCATCACGGTATTTTTCTAACTAGTTAATTAAAGTTCTAAGGTGATATATGTTTGTATATTTGCATGTATGCATATGTATATAAGTATATATGCATAGATGTATATGAATAAACATTTGAAACTTTCTTTAAGACATTTTCCACCTAAATACATTAAGAATTGTTGTGTGTATGTGTGAGCGTATGTATGGGTGTGCGTGGGTGGGTGTGTCGGGGTGTGTGTGTGTGTGTGGGGGGGTGGGCGTATGTGTGTGTGGGCGTATGTATGTTTACCATTTCTACAATTGTATGCGAAGATGAATTTATTGTTATATACTTTATCAACCATGAGCTGTATATGCTTCAGTTGAAATAAAATGTTCTTCTATATATTACTAAATGTCAGTTTTAATTTGATTTGGATTGACCAATAAGATTGCTTATTGCTTCCATTTCCGGTGATTTACAGAAAAGGCAAAAACATACACGATTGTTAACATTTGATCGACGGGAAATATGAATTCGTTTTTAAACCAAAGCAGAGTCATTTGATGAAATCCATTGTCGAAGGAAAAGACACTTTAGATTCAATTTTGTTAAAACATCTCTTACATAAAATAGGTAAACTCAACATTCATTCGGACTGTTTGACAACTCCATATCACGATGCTAAAAATGAACATCAACGCCTCCCTGATTAAATTGATTAAAATAATATCAGCATTTATGGTTTGAATCGATTTGCTTCGCCACACTTATTTCGAAAACAATCCTTTGTGAATATTTGTGTTAATAAAAAGATCATCATCATTTTCTTCCTCCCTTCCCATTCTCTTCTTCTTCGTCTACTCAACTCCTTCTTAGTGCTATTTTAGACTTGAGAACAAATTTGATTATGTCAAATGCCAATTTTAGAAAACACTATACAGTATATATATTTATATAATGTGTAAATGTTATTGTAATTCAATTTGAATAAATGGGTTGACAATTCAAAGGAAAACAAAAACAAAAATAAACACAATATTTTGGACGTAAATCTTTCACCATGACTGTAAAGGTGTCCGAATAGAATCCGAATAGAATTCGGCCACCTTTACGGTTATGGTGAAAGATATACAGGTACGTCCGAAGTATTTCGGAACCATTTAATGTGTGATACCTTAAGATTTCTAATTGTATTGAATGTAAATGTATCATTGGTTCACGTAGATTTCTTTATATACTGAGAGAAACAAACCGACAATTGTGATACATTTGAATAACGCATCAAGGCCACAAAGAAGTAGACAAAACTAGGCCGTTTGGGTCATCGATTGTCAAGAAGTCTTTCTCCAGTCTATTTCCTTGAATCTAATTCTTAGCTACTTGAAACCGTAATTGTTCACTGAAATTCCATTGTTAATGTTATTGAACTTGGATAGCCACTTATCGTATTCAATTAAAATTCATTAATTTTCCGCACATATTTCAAGATTTGAAGAGGGACAGGGAAGCTTTCTCTTGGTTTGATGAATACGAATGTCCTAATAATTTTCCGTCATTACCACAATTCATAAGTGGCAAATTGAAAATTTAAGTAGGTTTAAAGGTGGCGAAACATTCATAACATTTATGAGTACCTACACTTGAACCAGTTGTGATATGGCACCCAAAACGGTCTCAATTTGAACACGTATACATGTATTATTATGTTCATATCTATCATATCTATACTTATGAAATGATACATTGGGTTATGGTTATAGTGAATATTTTGAATTGTTTTTTTTATCTTTTTTTTTCTAAATGTTTTACTGGTCCAATTAGATAAACAGTTTAATGACCAATAAAAAAAAGGAAAAAAGGAAATTTAACATAACAGGTCGAGTTATAAAAGTATGTTATCAAAATAAAGAAGTTATTTACAAAAATAAAATAAAAATAGTCACCTTTTGTAATATATGCGCTAAATAACCGTGGATATTGATGAACCATTAAACCAATAGTTCATTAACCAATCTATTCATAAACAAAATAAAATCGGTTTGTCCGACTCATTCCATGCATGAAAGCATTGGGCAATTCCTTTTCCCGTACCATTGTAATTTTCAAAAAATGTTGAATCCAATGGTAAGGTATCAAGCTGCAATAACGACCGATCCAACATCATCAGTTTTGTAAGCTTTCAACATTTAGTTACCCTTCAGTTTCCCAGACAAAGTCGTTACCATTCTAAAATTCAAACTTCAATTAAACACACAAACTAATCGATTAGGTAAAATACAAAATAAATATCCACTATATCGAGAAAGTAATCTTTATTGGCAAAAAGGATTTGGTTTTGACGCCTACCATTTCGCTGCAAAAATAAGAGATATTCAGAAGAAACTGGTTCCTAAATCTTAAAATTGTGAATTTGGTTGATATCAATATACTTTAGAAATAAAGTCTATGTTAAATGCGCATTCTTTGAGGACAAAATGATGATACTATTAACAAGATAAAGGGTAAGGCACGTGTTGTGTGATGTACGACGGTGTCTGGATTAGTGTCTGCGTGTGACGCGCGTCGTCATGTCTGGAGTCATAAAACTAGGCGTTTGATATTTAGACCAACAACCCGAAAGATGTACTCCCCCTTTATAACATGCCCGAAGCTGATCATATCGATAGCTTTTTGAATAATTTGTTTGAGAGACATAGATGTCACTATGTCTCTGATTTGTTTCCCTTCGCGCTCGTCCAACCTGCAAATAATATACTTTGAAATAGTTTCTAGAATTTCATTTCAGATTAGACCTATATTGCTAATTTCTAGAATTCAAGAAAATATCATATTGAGAGCAATTTGCCCATGGATTCGTCTACTAAGAAATGATAAGCCAAAGGCGTTTTTGTTGGTAACGGTTTCCATAAAAAATTCTTTGATGGTTTGATTATTTTCTAGATTTTCGCAATATATTTAAAAAGATACATGTTTCCCTTGATATGTATATATTGGATCACGGATAAGTGCCCTCCCGGAGAAGTGCCCCCTCGAACATATACACATGTATGTTACGTCAGTCACAAATATTTTTACTATATGAATGAATATCTACGTATTCAAATGAAATCAACTGTTGCAATACTTTGGCAATTGACAAAATTCATATGAGGTAAAGGGCATCTCGTTTTTAATGAAAATAGATCTATTCTACCAAACGAAAAAGGAGCCAATATTATATTCCCGCCAGAAATTACCTATCATTTTAACCCCGCCCCCTTTCTACACATTACCCGACATGCACTACCGCTAATAATCGATATCCGCTTGACGCGGATTTACATCGAACGCATACAGTAGAATGAAACATCTAGGTCTGGACCATTCGGACTAGGTATCCCGTAGAATTGCATGAATTCAAGATCGGAAGTCAAAGAGCCCCCTCATTTCTTTTGTTTATAATGCGGATCCTTTTGTCCCACTTTTGCGCATGCGCACTGCAATTTTTTTTTTAAAAAAACCCAACATCTTGGTTTTAAATGAGCAGTGACAAATAAATGACGAAAACAGTATGTAAATTCCGCCAGAATAATTTCATTTATTTTACCCTCAGTACGACTCAAGTAAAATACGGTACATACAAAGTTATACAACATTTTTCTTTTAAAACAAGAACACATGAAGCAACTTCTGAAACCCTAATCAACATTTACTGTATCTAGCTGATCCTGCAATTCTATTTTTGGCACATGTTTGTAAGACTTAAACATACCAAACAATTATCTCTATTTTTTTTAAATGTTACAGATGTTCTTACTCTTCTGGTAAAGATATGGTACAGGCAACTTCAGATGAGGACCGGTCTAAGAATAAATGTTCCTAAACTTTCTCAAGACTAATCATGCGTCTACAAATTCAATATCATTGAATGAATTAAAAGAAAGCGTATGAAATTATGTATCTTAGTTAAGACAAAATAACCCAAAGAAAAATAAAATACGATAGGCCAAGACTCGATCTCACGCGGAAAGCATATCGTACTGATACGAATTAGTAGTGACAGCCACCATGCTGTCACAGCCACGACTTCGACTAAAATTCCAATCAAAAATGACTTTATTTAAATACAATATAGAGTCTGACTGCTTAGAGTACGTTTTGCATCACTGTTTTCGTTAGTCGAAACTACTTTCCGTGAGCTGAGATTTCATTGGATAAACCCGATGTATTCAGATTGCCATTTGCGATGATAGCGTCAAAATGTTTTGGTTATGGTTCGTAACAAAAGGCGAATTGGTATTAAATAAAGCACAAAATACACTTTTATATTAATTTTGCTGTTAAATTCCATTTCTTTCATTTTTTCTTTCCAACAATCTTCATCTTCCATTGTGAATATTGGGGGGGCCAAAGTATACTCTGGCCCCCCCAGTCTGGATATTGGGGGGGCCGGGCCCCCCCTGGCCCCCCGGCTCCTACGCCTATGTGATGGTGAAATGTGGTTATTTCTAAAAAATCAACAAAAAAGCAGACACTGTCTCAGATGTTAAATTTTTTCAACAAACAACATTTTCTTGAAACCAAAATTTGAAATACAACAAGTGAAATCAAAATAAATATTCCTTAGTTATATTGAAGTTAATCATGTAGTACGAAGTTTCTCGTTTTTACAATAATATATTTCAAAAACTGTATAAAGCAGTCTCTTACATTCATGGGAATACTCATTAAAAATCCACAAGTACATCAAATAAGTCATCCCCAACACTCAACCCTTTCCCAAACGATAATATATTTGACCAGTTTGTTGCAGACGACTTTAGAAAACATTGAGGGAAAAGGAGAAATTGCTTGCGATTTCCCACAATGTTTTCTGCCCTATCAGAAGATTATTTTCCAATTTCATCACATTTTGAAATGTCGTCTGCAACTCTTTCAATTTGGACAAACATTTGTTGTTTGGGAAAGGGTTAAAAATGAGATACAAACATAAGTGATATTGACAATATTTGCACTCAAATCATGTAAAATGACAGAACTTTAAACAACAAGAGTGTTTATATAGTGGAAATTTTCAAGATATCTAATAAATTTTAACAATCTTTAAAGAAGGGCCCCCAAAGAACATTCCTGTGAAATTATTTTGAAATCTGACCAGTGGTTTTTGACAAGAAGATTTTTTCATGGTTTTTACCAAATATGGGCATGGCAAACATTCTGGTCACATGACTGATTTTTTTTTTTTTTTGACAAATCTTTATTCCGTTCAACTAGGGATACTTCATGTGATATCTCTATCGTTGTTAAGGTATGAATTTTACCATACATGTAAAAAGTGAAAACAAAAACACATTCAAAGTTCAACGCACCCTGGCAGCCATGTTTTTCGAGATAACTAATAAATCTTAACAATCTTTATAGAAGGGCCCCCAAAAAACATCCATGAGTAATTATTTTGAAATCTGACTAATGGTTTGTGACAAGAAGATTTTCTCAAGGTTTTCATCAAATATGGGCATGGCAGCCATTTTGGCCACATGACTAATATTTTTTTTACAAATCTTTTTCCCCTCCAACTAGGGATGCTTCACATGATATCTAATTCAAATTAGCCCAGAGGTTTGGAAAAAAAAGGTGTTTGTAAAGTTATAAATTTTAGTATACATGTATATAGTGAGAACAAAAACGCGTTCAAAGTTCAACGCAGTCTGGCGGCCATGTTTTTCGAGATATCAAAATTCTTTGAACAACTTTTGAAAATAAGGCCACAAAAAACATTCCTGCGAAATTATTTTGAATTCTGACCAGTGGTTTCAGACAAAAAGATTTTTTAAAAATTGCAGAAATGCCCCCTTTTTTCATGCCACGGCAACCCAAGTTCTGCATGGAATCAATTTCTTTGAACAACTTTTGAAGAGCATCACCCAACTGACATCCTGTGAAGTTTGGTTAAGATTGGCTCAATGGTTTAGGAGAAGATGTTTAAAGAAATTCTTGACAGTGCACGATGCACGACGGACATTGTGCGATCACAAAAGCTCGCCTTGAGCACTTTGCGCTCAGGTGAGCTAAAAACATGCTAAATAAATAGACAAATGTTTGTGGTGATTGGCTAAAACCATATACAAATTTCATTGACAAAATCCTACTAAAAGCATCCTGCAATATGGCTGAATTTTTCCCTTGAGACTTTCCAAAATCTAGATTACCTTTTAGTTGTTGACAACAGATAATATTCAGATGTAATTAAAAAATATGTTTTGGTTTTCCTGATATTTGATATATTCAAAATATTTAACATGATTCACGCAGACAATTAACACATATACAACTGACAACAATTAAAAACAATTAGTGACACTGTTTTCCACAATATTATCAACAATGTCTTTAAATTTACATGTATTTAGATAGAACTTTGTACAGATTGTTGGCATTTTATTTTGACACAAAAAATATTAATTGCATGGTATCCTTTGACCCGATTGAATATGGTCTCAAAGCCATCCAAACTCGACTTTATCTCGATACTTGAGAACTTATTTTAGTAATGCATACACATGATGATCATTTTCTTAGATTCTATCACAGCTGTCCAAATGAGTCTTTTGGCTTAACATTGCTAACAATTGGATTCCAGTTTTTTGCCGACAATAAAAGCCTAGAGGTTGGTGCACCCTTCAATGTTCCTTGGTACTGTTTTACTCAACGACTTAAGGAAAACTTTTTTTTGTAATTAAAACTGATAAACATTGATAAAATCATAGAGGAAAGTACAATATTGCAATGTGACACATCACTGGAAGTGTCTTGGAGAGATGATTCCAATGATGGGTTACTTTGCAATATTGCTTTGCCCAACAATGAAATAAGAGGAATGTTGCTTTTGAACCCAAAGTCTTCATCATATTGGCATTTCAGAGGACATAAATTATAGGAAACAACACAAAAAATAATTCTGATCAGAGAAAGATTTTTCAAATCAAGCATTTTCTCCTTTTGTCATAATACTTTTACACAAAGTCACAAAGAAATGGTATTGTTCATGCTTGGTAATAATCTGCTTTTGCTATCAATTTTGGTCAGCCACAGACACAAGAGAAGTAGGTGTATGCTCCATCTGAACAAAGGAAGCAGGGTTGAGATATTGCACTGGTTTAAAGCTGCTTTTTAACCCTTTCCCAAACACCAAATTTTTGACTCTCCCAAATTAAAAGAGTTTGCAGACGACATTTCAAAATGTGATGAAATTGAAAAACAGTCTTTTGATAGGGCAGAAAACATTGTGGGAAAAGGAGAAATTGCTCGTTCAGAGCAATTTCTCCTTTTCCCACAATGTTTTTCAGAGTCCTCTGCCACAAACTGGTCGAATGCGGTTATTGTTTGGTAATGGGTTAATGATTTGTTAAGTCCCTATATGAGGGACTCACTCCTGGTTTCCAAATGTCTTAATTCCACCATACAGGTCGGAGGCGGCGGATGTGTTCAGGTGAAATGGACATGGCCCTTCTGTCCACTGAAATGGGAGAAATGTTAGAATCAGTTTGACAGTAACTCAAAAAAACCATATAGCCATTTATCTTACAACATTAAAACCTATCATAAAAACCTGAGAATACAACCAATGGAAAACTGCATTACAGTGTGACTGAAAATAAAAAATTAATATCTTTTCCTTTTTGAAGGAGTTTACACCTAGCACAATTTATCAGTCGTTATCAATCTGACCAAAAAATTCAAAAAGGCATGGAATATTTGACTTGTTAAATTCAAAATTTAGTGCTGCATTAGAGGAGTATACTATCATTTCGGAATAACTTTTTATTTCTGCTGAAATGTAAATACAATGTACTATTAAATACTTTAATCCAAGAAAGACACAATAGACTGATTTATGGTCATTGTGCTCCTCACAATAAATGCCCATGAGATTATGTTACCTACATCCACATGGTTGAAAGTTGAAGCATTTCAAAAACATGAAATTTGTAGTTCATTATCCTTAAAAGGCATGTTTGCTTTAGCATTATATAGGGACAAAAAGTCTCAAAAACTTAATACTTAACACTTTCACCCATGCATCCGTCATTAAAGCAAACAGCACATAATAGCCTGTCTCTAATTTATTCACATATCATAACAGCAAAACTGAATTTCTGTTCACATGTTCACAAAGCTTTTTCTAAAGTGGTATGCTTCAAGTAAAAAATGTCGTCTGCAGTTGTTAAAGACCTTACCTGTATAAGGCCATGTTCAGACAGCTGTGATGATTGGAAGTGATCCTTCAATAGGGACTGTGAGAAACTTGTGTGCAACTCACGGCCTTCCTCTTCACTGGGTCTATCACCCAGCACTCGGTACAGATCTGAAATAAGTAATTGTAAGTTTAATTACCGGTAGATGTTAGTTTTACTTAATTCATTCGTAAACTCTGCCTGCCACCCACCTGTAGCAGCTAAGTCTATATGTAAAAAATTCCTACAATTCAAATGAAATTTAGAGCCCTATCAAAATGGAAATCATAGGTTGACTACAGTGAAGGCAATTATAGTTAACACTCAATATGGAAAAACACTGTTACTATATAGGAATTGTAACCATCATACATACAACAATTCTTTCTGTTGCCTATACACTTAAATGAGCATCTGATAAGTAGAACTTTCATAAAATCATGGGTTTGTGCCAAGAGATAAAACCTAAATTGACTATCTGTGTTTATCCGAATGACTTTTCATCAGATATTTTACAGCCAATTTAGTACGATAATCAACGTGTATTGCAGATCAATGTGGTAGAGAGATGTATGTTTTAGATTCATCTATTGATGACAACAATTTAACCAAGTTACTTCTTTATTGGCACCTTCTTTTAATATGCTGTTCTGTCATTGATCATTAAGGAAATTATGGCGACAATAGAAGAAAATTGCAAATGTTGCCATTTTACATGGTGATCAGTTGTACAATATTGCATCAGAAATTGACAAGCCACAAAAGCTAATATGAAGATTTATCCTGTCACTAGCATCGTTTTGGAACCGATAACTAAGTGCCATATAACATTTGTGATATCCAGCACTAACCATTTAACACAATGTCATGCACATGACGAATCATGACGTCATATAAACAACATGACTTCATGTTTACATCATTCTCTACTTATCTTTTCCTTTTTTCTCGTATTTTATTTACATCTTGTTTGTTTAACAGAATACATAAAAGTAACAGGATAGATAGAATGGACGGTTGGTGTCTTTGAATGGGAAAAGTTATGGAGCTCGGCTTCGGATTATTATCCGTTTCGCCATTCGGCTCACCGCATAATATACCTAAGCCTTGCCCGATAACATTTCCTATTCAAGACACCAACCATCTATTCTCTATATATCAATAACCATGAGATCTTTGAAATCAAACTGACCTTTAAGAAGTGATGAAGCCCACAACTGTACATGTACATCTGGTATTTTACCTGCTAACTGCATTGCCGGTGTCACCATATTGAGAGATTCCTGAAAAGTACCAAAAATTAGATATTTCAATTTGCAGCAAGTTTATCGAGAGGAAAAGCTCCGAAATGACAATTCAATGCAAGACTTCCGTACATTCTTTAATAAAATTTGCCCTCATACCTTGCTGTTATAAGACTTGTTTGATATTCTGTTGTGTCAACAATTGTTCAGTTTAGATTTTGATGACTGGCTCATTACAGATTGAGGATTCTATTGGTGATCAAGCTGAGCAGAACTGTAGTCACTTTGTTGATCAGTTAGGGGACCCCTTATGAAAGTTCAAATTGATGCTGTAATTTGCACTAACATTTAGATGCACTTTGTGCTTTCAAGTTAACCCTTTCCCAAAACGCCAAATTTTTCGACTGTCCCAAATTGAAAGAGTTTGCAGACATTTCAAAATATGATGAAATGAGAAAATAATCTTCTGATAGGGCAGAAAACATTGTGGGAAAAGGAGAAATTGCTCATCTTGAGCAATTTCTCCTTTTCCCAAAATGTTTTCTAGAGTCATCTGCAAGAAAGTGGTAAAAAGTCGTTATTGGTTGGTAATGGGTTAAGCAGTTGAATCACTAGGCTTTACAGATCCATGTTATGTGATTCAATCAAGGTGAAATAACTCCTTTAGTAATGATAACAAATGTCAAAAACTTATTCAATGAATAAACTTCTAAATTCTTTTGAAATTTATGAAACTCATTATCTTTATTTGCTTTAGTTGTGTAAAACCTTTTAAATGAATCAACTTCTTAATTCTTTTGAAATAAGTGAAATTCATAAAATTGATCTGTTACAAAAAAAAAAACCAAGACTGGGATACATACTCTGCTGTTACCAAGAGACAAAAAGATATGTCCTAGTAAAACTAACGAGCATGAAGTCAGTCTGTTCAGATCCTCAGCATTGGCCATCTTTAATGTCTCCCTTAGATGCCTCCTGTAAATAAAGATAGGGGTTTTACAAATTGTCTTAAATCTTAGAATGCTGGGTAATTTTCTAAAAAATAAATAGATTTGTGTGTAGTCCACTTTCCAAAACCTTAAATATCTACTTATTTTAATGAGGAAAGATATTCAGAGTAGCAAACAGGTTAGTTTTCTTGGCAGCTGGCCTGGATCTGACCTGATTGCATAAGCATGAAGAAGGTTTCATCACTTTAAGGGCTAAACCATTAGAAATGATTTTGTTAAGATCAAAACTGGAAGCAAAAGCTAAGATTTAGCCATATTTCATCTTGTCAAAATGGTTTTTATCCAGCATTACATAGACAAAGTTATTTCTCTTCCTTTGTAACAACACTCTGCTGCTGAATATGCTTTGGACCAGTCACAAGAAACGCCCAATTAAGAAAAATTCAGTCACTAATTGATAATATTTTTTCAAATTGAATAACAATAAACTCAACAATCATCTTTAAGTGCAGAGAACAAAGCCTGCATTCACAATACCCCTCAAATTTAAGATAAATGGGAATCAGAGAGCTTATTGTTTATGGCATCAACAGTCCATTTAATACCACTTACCCTTTCTATGTGTGAATCATTATACAGTGAAATGATTTCCAAATTTACCTAAGTTGAATGGATTTCCACTACTATTCCTAAGACTGGGCTATTCATAAAGCTTCGCCATTCGCCATAGGCGAAAGTCAACTTGGTTTGGCGAAAAAAGAAATGTACCCTTGGGTCAATTTGGCGAAAGTAAAATTGACCCCATTTTGTATAGAGTCTGTAATGGCGAAAGTGGGAAGAATGGCTGAAGTCTTTTCGCCACTACGAGTGGTAATCATTAATTAAAATTGAATAGTTTGACGTTGAACAGCTTAAATATAAATAGAAGTGTTTGGTTCCTTAGCCGATTTTCTAGTGAAAGCGCTTTTTTAGAAAATCCGGAGACCAGACATTATGTATATTTCCAATAGCAACGTCTAATGAAAACGTTTAAACAGGCCGGTTCCCGGTTTCAGTTTATGTGTCACACTAAAGTCGGTACCAGAATAATAAAACGCACCAAAACGTTTTCGATACTTATTTCTGAAGCTCACTGCGTTAAAAAAAGATACTCATAAAGGTGATATGGGACTTATTGCAATAAAAAGCACGCGAATAAAAAACATTATTTGTGTGTAAACACATTCAATATATCAAGCGTTTTAAATGATTACATCGATGCAATATTAGAACGAAATTCCATGGTACGGAATTTACGGACAACGAAACAACAACAACAACAACATGAGGGAAAGGGACTCCCGGTGAAAAATGGTAATTAAAACAAACATTCAAGGAAATATAACCTTTTATGAGCATATCTTAATGCATTGGAACTCCCACATTTAGTAAAAAGAACGTCATTATTGTACAAGTACTGTCAACTTGCCAGTTCAATGACTCCCAGATCACGTAAACGCTGCAGCATACCCTGCAAACTTTAAGGTTAGATATTCTTTTTTAAAATGTTTAATTTATTTTGTTTTATTTACAATCAAAAGTTATTTTATTTTCTTTTTTTAAATGTTTATTTTGTTTTATTTAAAAAAATGAATCATGCCAGGTGCATGCATGCAAGTTTAATTATTTTCTGTCGTCTTTCTAACCCTGTCCCAAAGTTCTGTAAACATTTATTGAGGTATAGGATGTAGTACTCTACTAAGAACAACCACACAATGAAGTGGCTGATACAAGAACTGTTATCTATTTGTTCAATTTACACATCATTTATTTTATTATGTGATAAATACCATTCTAGCCTATTTCAATAATTGGTCTGTAAATTGAACAAATGAACTGTAATTTATATTTAATATTTCTGCTAAAATGGCTAAAAAGACTTAGCCAAATTTGGCTTTGCAAAAATCCAAATGGCTAAAGAAAATTTGGGTAGCTTAGCCAAAATGGCTCATAATATTTTGGTCCAATGAAGAGCCCAGCCTAAGATATATACTAAAATTTTCATTTAAGATCAATGCTACCAAAATTCAATAGAGAATAAGTATAAGAACAAACTTTATCTTTCCAAAGATAAATTTTACCAATCATTGTTCATTTTATCACTGCAATTTGATTATCTTATATGATCAGTTTGTCATATTTTTGCAATGTGTCAAACAAATAAACACATTGTTACCAACAAAACCTTTCTTACTTTGCATCATTATATTGTGCCTGAAAAAATGCCTGCAAACCCTGCACATAGTACGCTGAAGCCTTTAAGCTGTGAGAACTGAAAAGAAAAAAGGATATATTCACTTATATTCCATCAGAAAAGAAGTAAGATGTATATCATATGCCATCGCCTGATGCCTTGAATTTGAATCAGCAACATAAATCAGTATTACTTGAATATCTTTAAGTTCAAGTTTTGATGGTATTGTAAGAAACCTTTTCCCTCAAGTGGATATCCTTCATTATTCAAATAAAAAGCAATATTGGTTGTAGCTTGAAACAATTTATAAACACAGTAGCAAAATAATCATTTGCAAATAAAGAATGACTAATCATAATGTTTTCAATTTTGTCTCATTTTTAAATTGTTCATCAATCTTAGATGCTTTTTTGGCCTAATTATGTAATAGATTTGGACAATTCACAAGTTTGTCATAGTCCTATAATACACTAACGTACCTTGAATCTAGTTTCTCTGGGTCAATCTGTTCTAGCAAACCAACAAGATCCTGGTGACGACTCATACGGGAATACACCATTGCAAGATTCAGGTTGATAAATAGGGACAGCTCAGAGCTATTGGATAACTAAAAAATAAAGAGAGAAATATTTGATCAAAGGCAATAAAAACTGTTTTAACAGCCTTACAATAAAGATAAAAAGTTCATTTTTTAATTGTTCATATTTCAGATTTAGTTTTAATTATAATTTTTTCACAATGTAGAAGAACATCGATACAACTTTAAGAGCGACGAACAATATCTAACAAGGATAAAATTAAATGATCCTATTTGGTACAAAACAAAGCAATTTAGTTCAAATATCACTATTGTCATCTTGACAGGTATCATTTACACATAACTAAGAGTTGAAACTTGCACATTCTTCTGAATACAATAAAACAAACTCAATATACATGGCAAACACTTACTCGGATAGCTCGATTAAACTGTGCTTCTGCTGCTTCCATACAATTCATTGACATGGCATACAATCCCTGAAATAAACACAAATAGGGCTTATCATTATGTTAGATTTTGACCATGGAGTTAACAATTAGTCTCAATCACTTTAGCTTAACACTATTAGGTGTAGCTTCTTGAGAATTAAGGCTACAAAAAACACATCATTTTTCATTAAATTAGTATTTGATAAATTCTTGCTCTTGATTACTATACTAATGCAAACAATAGTTGCATCAAGGTTTAATCATTGCATTTAATCATTGTAGAAAATGGAGAAGTTTCCCTTATAAGACTCTTCTGAACTTGTCATTAGACATATCATTCTTATTGGAAAGCCTCAACATATTAATTGTGTCTAGTACACTTGTCACTCTATGACAATGAAATACTTTTTAAGTCATTATTTTGAAATCTGTGAAAATTCTTGAAGATGACTACTAAAAAGTCCACAAGCTTTGTATGCGATTTCACAATAACGATGGGTTCAATAGCACTCACTCTTATGAGCATCCATCTGAAAGCATGACAATGAAGCCTTTCACATGTTTGCTTCATGGAATATTTCAAGTTTCTTATATATCCATCAGCATCTCAAACATTGTATGGAGCGGCGAAATCAGATTTTGATTTTCTTTTCTGTAAATACCAAATCCTGCTTTGCACGAGTGCATATGTCTATGTAGAAAATTTCAGAAAAATCTATTTGTCCGTCATGACTTTTGGACAAGCTGGGCAATACAGACTTTGCCACCTCAGAAATTGTTTGAGGCATTAGAATAAAGCTACTATACCACTTGAAGCAAACACTTAGGGTTCAATGTAAGACTTATTCACTTTTGTGTAGGTCTACCAATAGTATTGCAGTAAACCATCAATTCAATTGATTGATATGAGTTGAATCATATCTACTCACCAACAGGGTATGTAATTGTGACCCATGGGTTGTAAACAGTCGAGGTTGTGACTGACATACATGACATGCCTGAAAAATCTGAAACACAGGACAGTGATACATTATAGGCAATCTCTTAACATGAAGCGACCAGAATTTATTCTCATACAATTAAATGAGATTTTCCATCAGTTATTTCTTCATCATATCATTTGACCATTGTAACAAAAGTGGCTTTTTCCTTGTTTGGTGTTTAATACCATGCTAACAATTTTTTCATGTTATCAAAGCTCTCCAGAAATTTCCCAGTACTTGGGTAAGGTCTGAACAATTTTCACAATAGAAATACCTATAAAACTGGGTATATATGATTGTGAGTTATAAAGCCACTATCTTCACCACTAGGCCACATAAGATGCTATAATAAAGATTTTTCAATTATAAAAGGACTACTTTAATGAATAAAACTACAATAACATTTCATGCTGTTTGTTGTGTTGCTTACATCACAAAATTACAATAAACTGCTTGACATATCTCTGAAGTGTCAACAAATTATACAACATGTTTTAGAAGACATTGAAGCCAGCTACTGTGAATAAATTCTTAACAACACAATACCTTACTTTGATGCATATTCTGCAAGCAACCAAAGCTTGGATGGCATCTTATGAAGACTTGACCTTTTTTTCATGGTTTTTAGTCAATAGCAAAGACGAAACAGATTAATTTTATGCCATTTTCAAGTCTTCAGAAGTATTCAATTTCAACTTATCACCATTCCTCATACTTGAAATGGGTTATTGTCAAGATATCTTATCCAAAGGTTATGATGATGCTGTGTATGAGATCGATTTACTTACTTCTTGTATGGCAGTTGTTTTATTGCCCATTATGAAACGACACATAACAATATGTTCTAATAACATGAGCTGGAATGATGATAGCAAAGGATGAGCATCTAACACTGAAAAACAAAACAAAAAGCATGTTAAATAAGAAATTAAAAACATTAAAATTGGAACAAGGCAAGATTAAATGTACCAATACACAACATAAGATAACACCAAAGACTGTCATTAAGAAAAAAACATTGTGACTTGATAAAGAATACTTTATTTTACACTAAAGATCAAAATTTTCTTTTGATGCAATTTTCTTTTCATCACAATGTCTTGCAAGATTACCAACGTAAAGGACAATTCAAGAAATCTAATTTTCTAGATATTCTTCTCCAAATATTCTAGGTTGACCAATAACCAAAGCCCTGTGATTTACTGGTATAGATCAGACATTTTTCCAAAACACAATTCCAGACAGCAAATTCATTCAATCAAGGACACTAAATGATAAAAAGTTTGACTAAGACACTTACTTTTCAGTTTTTCAATTTGCATCAGAGCCTTGTCCGTATATTTTTGTGCTTTATCCATAAACCCTGCTTGCATGGAGTGCATAACTGTTACCTGGAAAGGGACATACATATTTGCATGAATCAATTCTGAATAAATACAATTCTATAGTCATGAATGTTTCTTTAAGAACGATCAAAATAAAACTAAAGATTTGGGTGCAGAACAGTCAATAATCCCCTTTTAAAGAGAATCTTCAATGAAGTGCATAAGTTATATGATCTAGAAAAAGTGACATGTTCCAAACACCTGAAAGTATGATCTCTTAACATTATTGTGAAATCAAGATCTCTGTTTAATAGGAAATGAGAATGCATCCATAATGTCATTTCAAAAACAAAGATGAGACACTCTTTATGATATGCCTGTAATAAACTAAAAAGAAAAACTACAATAAATATCAAATGTTAAAATCAATCATATATTTTATTCAAACCTTTTCCTGTTATACATTTGCAACAATCAACATAAATTCCAATTATCCATGTAGAGAAAATAAAATATCAATGAAAAACTGTACATCGGATAAATATACATTGAAAGTCTTTGTTTTAAAATATTTATTTCTATATATATCTACAAGAAAATGAAATCACAATCAATTTCTTCAGTCACAACAGTTAAAATCTAAAACTTCTAGATTTATTTCTTCCTATATACTTTGCTAATTGCTGTATTGTCTTCTATCAAATCTAAATCATTTGTAAAGTTACTTGTGAAGGAATGAGAAAAGATAAAGAGTAAAGTGATTGTAAGATCATTACAAGATCACTTGTCATACCCAACTCCACTTATCATACTTAAAGAATGTATTACAGTGATGTCTCCTTAATCTGAACCGTCCGTTCCCAACAAAATGTCTGGATGACCCAATCATCCGGACTAATGAAGCAGAGCATGTTCTTATACACATTAAAACATAAACAGTCTGTATGCACATGTATACTTATAACCCTTTAGCGAACGCCAAATTGTCGACCGTCCCAAATTGCAAGAGTTTGCAGACGTCATTTCAAAACGTGATGAAATTCGAAAATAATCTTCTGATATGGCAGAAAACATTGTGGGAAAAGGAGAAATTGCTCATCACGAGCAATTTCTCCTTTACCCACAATGTTTTCATAAGTCGTCTGCAACAAACTGGTCAAATAATTCCGTTCCCCTACAATTTCGTTCGGATTGCGAGACATTCGGACAATCGGGGTCCGGATAAACGAGGCTTCACTGTACATGTATATTCTACTTACCAGATAGACTAGGACACACATATGTTCCTTGGGGAGCCACTGAAACATGTCTATTTGATTGGATCCCATTGGCTGATCTGTTAGAAATGAAATTCAAAATATTTCTTTATACAGGAATATGCATAATCCTTTTTCTGTATCTGATATGATGCTTGAATAAACTGGGGAACAATCAAAAGAAAGGAGTTGAGATGCGCTGTTGTTGCCTTTCATGCCAACCAGCATAATGGGTAGTAAGTATGATTGGATATATCTATATTCCAGCTAGCATATCTGAAAATCCATCACAACAACCCACATTATCCATTTTTGTCTTTTTCTAAAAAAAAAAAAGAAACATTGTCAATCATTCTTGGGGTAATACAATACAATTAGAATCACTGTTTCTGTTCTGCAGTATACTTATGTAAAATCAACTAGGTTTAGACAGGATTACTGTGTATAGCCCTGTGATAACTCAAGTCAAAACCACTTAAATTTGGTTTTTCTTATGATGTTTCAATTTATAAGCATTCAATGGTAAAAAGAAAAGCAGAGGCATCACATTTATACACATGTTTCATTGAAAATACTGAAGAATATCAAAAAGCAATCACTCCCCAAAGGCAAAGGAAATGATTGAAACAGTATATCCCATGATGAAACATTTTTAAAGAGTGTAAGACAAAGAAAGCTCTTCAATCTATGTGTAAAATTTGGTCTGCCTCGCACCCCTGTTTCATATGCATAACCCTAAGTGCACTTGTGCATTATTACACACTCTGTACAGGAGTCTGAAACATTCTCTCTATAATCTAGCCTACTCCTACCTTCATCTGTGTGTATCTGTGTTATTGTCTGTATACTCTGCTGTAGCTGCTTTAAAGGAGGCTTTACACTTTTTACCTAAAATTCAACAAAAAGAAAGCTTAAAGCTGTGTTCCCATCAGGTAAGATCAATATTATACTACAGTTGAATCCAAGTTATTCAAAGTCGACCGGACCTCAGGACATTTTCGGATAAGGCATGGTGGGTTGGAATTGATTAAAATCAGTAAAAGTCTACAAAGTTCAAACAGATAACTTGTTGTTTACCCCACCCATCATGACATAGCGGTTATTTCTTATTTATCAAAAAGGGAAATATCAAAGAAATAAGCATCACTTATCTAGATAAAATTAAAACTCTACTAGATCGAGTTATTCTTTAAGCAATACAAACAGAAAACAATTAAATAAAAATTTAATTATGAAAAGACGTTTTAACAAATAAATCTATAACTCAATTCCAATTTATTATTAGAACCTGTAAAGAGGTTTAAGAACTTACCTGTCCAGCAGAGAGATAATGGCACACTTGTAACACAAGAAAGAACACTTTCAGGGATTCTTTTTGTACTGTAGGGCCAGTCCATTGTTCTATTAGGGACCCTGCCTTGGATAGTGTCTCATTCACCTGAACTGCTTGCTTGTTTATCAATAGTAACTGTAAATGAAAAACATAGTAAGTTAAATCTTTCCCAAACAACAACGATATTTGACCACTTTGTTGCAAATGACTTTAGAAAACATTGTGGGAAAAGGAGAAATTGCTTGTAACGAGCAACTTTTCCTTTTCCCACAATGTTTTCTACCCTATCAAAAGATTATTTTCCAATTCCATCACATTTTGAGTTGTCGTCTGCAAACTCTTTCAATATGGGACAGTCTAAAGTGTGTTGTTTGGGAAAGGTTTAAGTTAAAGGTATGGTGCTACCAATAACAAGTGTTGTTTTAACTATTAATAGTACTGGGTAATCCAAGTTCACTGTAGAAGCAGGCATAATCTAAACACATAACACTATGTGCAGGCCTGCTATTGGTAAGAAATGCTCTAGCCTGAAAATCATACTTGATGCCTATATTTAAACATCTTTAATATGAACAAAGAAAGAAAATTGAAAATCGCAGAGCTTGAAATAAGGACCAGGTCTGAAAATTAGCAGGTATACCTGGTTTGACAACATGTTAAACGGACTCACAGATTGTAATTTGCAAGTATCAAATGTTGAAAAGTTTAAATAAAAAAAAAAAACTTAGTTTGCAAGCAATTATTGTTCAAAATCTAAAACAAAATGCCAAAAATAAAATGAAAACAATGTTATTTTCTAAAGGACCTTACCATGCCTTTACTCAAGAGAAACAGTAGTTGAGTGTACTCCGATTTAGCGGCACCCGAATAGTCAGCACCAGCCCCCAGTAATGTACATGCAGATACAAAGTCTCGCTCCGTGGAGTGGATTTGCTGTCAAAGACAATTAAAATGCATCTTATCTGTGATTAACTTTACATTTAACATAGATCTTTTTTTTATGAAAAGAAACAAAACACTTGAAACAGAAATGGAAATACCATGCAAAGTTGATCCTTCTCTGAGCTGAAGTCTTACTAAAACACTACATAATTAACTTACTATTCCTGTAACACATTTGTCTTCTAATGCCTCAAACTATTGTCATGTTTGAAAACAAAGAATTTACAAAGGTGTCTTCGTGAAAAAGCTGTGCAACCAAGTATATCATAAATTTTGGTACTGGTAGCTGTTTCTTGATCATATCTATCAAACACATGATATATCCTTATTAAAAGGTGTTAAACAAACTGATTCAGTAATGTATTTTTCAAGAAGGGACAAGCATTTGTTGTTTGTGCAAAAATAAAGTGTAATATTAGTTTGTTTTACCCTACATTTCCACTTTAAGATGTGCTATACATTTACAATCGACAAAATTGTAGTGTTAACGCCAATACTTACTGAGAGCTGAAACAAAAGCCTGCAATGCCAAAACGGGGTCTGCTGGGAAATCTCTATGCCTTTCCTCAATAATGCCTTTGCTCTATCCAGATTAGACTGAAACATTCAAAAACATATCCATCTATCCTTTTTCAAATAAAGAAATAAAAACCTTCTTTCTTCTCAAAGTTCTATAGCCTTGTCCAAGATTTCTACATGGTCCTTGGCTGTTGATTATTTTAACTAGTTATAAGGACCATTATGGGAAAATGTGTTAAACATAGATTGTCATATGTAAAAAGGTACTAACTGTAGCAAGGATCAGACAATCTCCACATCACAATCAACTACAGAGTTAATTAAAACTCCTCTTGACACTTCTTCCATTAAACAACCCCAACCAGACGCCCTTACAAAAAATCATCAACCGCAAACATTTTGGAGTAATGACATATCTGTCCTATTGTCAGAAACGTATGCACTGAATTTCCCATGAAGTGAGATTAGCTTTAACTTACTTTGGTCCGGTACAACAGAAATTGGACCAAAACATGAAAAAAAAACAGATACCTGATGCTATAAATGATAATGTTTGTATAACATTTTTACATCTCAAGAGTTTCAGAGCACAAATCCTTGGGCTGGTATAGAAAGAAAATCTAGCTTTTCACATGACATTCAAAACATTAAAATAAAAGAAACTTGTAATATCAAATCAAAGTGTATCTACGTTTATAATAATTGTTAAAATACAGTCAAGCCTTGTTTATCCGGACACTTTTGTTTCCAGGAGTAATGTTTGTATTAACGAATAATCCAGAATAAACAATCGGCGAGTTTCCAGTGAAATGTTTACCTATACACCGTTTTTCATAATAATTACTATGAAGTAAAAAAACGTAATAGTTGAAAATGATTGCCAGACATTGTCTCCTGATTGCTGTCAATGCAGCGAGGTAACACCTTTTACAAACTCAACTTTCTGCATGTGACGATAATTACAATTAGGTTAGACCAGTTAACATACTAAATGACTGATTTACAAACAATCAACACCTTTAATTACACTTCACTTGGTGACATTTTATGATCAAGCAT
This sequence comes from Cerastoderma edule, assembly GCA_947846245.1. Taxonomy (NCBI): domain Eukaryota; kingdom Metazoa; phylum Mollusca; class Bivalvia; order Cardiida; family Cardiidae; genus Cerastoderma; species Cerastoderma edule. Next base: position 13,840,907 of record OX401412.1, read on the forward strand.
ACATGCAAATTTGCCAAAGGTGTGAATGTTGGATTACCGTATCGTCAATAAACGTAGGTAACCGCAAAAAAGTCATTATGCTGGTTTCCGGATTAATCATGCGCATATACTATTAGAAGTTAGGCTTGGTTTCCGTCTTTTATAGTCCGGAGCCGGAACGCGGATTGTCCGGATTAAACAGCGGAATTAAGGTAAGGACTGTTCCCTACAAATTCTGTACGGATGGCGAATAATACGAATTAACAATGTCCGGACTATCGAGGCTTGACTGTATTATAAAGCAAACAGAAGATTTCTTCATTAATAAGAGTAAATCATTTGTTTTTCATCAGGTTTCAAATACATAAATTTTCCAGAGAACAAAAAATAATGCATTAAAGACTATCAAATGAATTTAAGACTATCAAATTCTAATGCATTGGGAGAAATTTTTAGATAGAGTTTACCATTGTACTTTATGAGGATAAATGAATATGATCATACCTCTTTTTCATGCATGCTTGCCAAAGTACTTGCTGCCTCAAACTTGACATCATCCATGTTTGGTAACTGTGAAGCTAGTTAAGGAAATAATATGAACCAAATTGGAATGCTTCACCAATTAATGCTTTATCTAGTTACGGGTATTATATCTATAAAAGGAAATCGAACTGTGTAGAAATCAATTGAAATCAAATTCTAAGGTTGTTCCTTAGACATGCAATAAATTCAACACATCAAAGTTATCCTTGTATGGCCGTGATGATCAATAATGGATTGTATTCCCATAGGCAACGAATAAATAGGTACAATTCTTAGTCGAAGTCTTGCTATTAAAAGTCTGTGTGAAGCAGATCAGTTAACCCATTATTATTTTTCAAAAGCAAATAGTTACAAACTATGGCAAATGAGACAGTGCTAGACATTACCTACCTGTTACATAACCCATTATCAAACAATAATGCCATCTAATTAGTTTGTCATATACAACTCTGAAAAGATTGTGGTAAAAGGAGAAATTGCTCTTAACGAACAATTTCTAGTTTTGCCACAATGTTTCCTGACCTATCAGAAGATAATTTTTCAATTTCATCACATATTGAAATGTCATCTGCAAACTCTAACAATTTGGGACAGTCGAAAATTTGGGGTGTGGTAAAGGGATAACTGGAAGAAACCTGATAATAGAAAAATTTATATACTGTGAGTCAAAGTTGCCAATGAGTGTTTAACTTTCAAGGATACATTTGAAGAAACTGTCCACTGAAATGAAAAAAAAAAAATCAGTAAAAGTTTGCATGAAAAAAAGTTAAAAACTATCATATACATGTTGTTGTTTACATATTTACATATATCAATTTAACAAGCATCAAAAACATTAAAAATACAGCCTTGTATTTTGAACATAGGCTTTAACGTATGCAGTTCTTCACATGCAAGTTTAATGATTCCCAACAATATAAAATCAGGTCAAAGCTTGCACAGAGCTTATGTATTGTCTTCATCATAACTTGCATTGTGGTGTATAAAAGTGCCTGTCATTTAAAAAGATGCATAGGACCAATATACCAAACCAGCTGGTGTGCAACATCAAAAACTAGGTGAAACTTTTTTTAGTGACTTTTTAATGCAAAACCAAGTTGGCTAATTTGGTAAAAACACTTTCCTTCTCTTGTGGTGAATACATGTGTGTTTAATCTCCCCATTTGGTAAACTTTTCTATCGACAGTCATTTTGATGATGCTTTAAATCCTTTGTATAACAGGGTCCACTTTGCATCTTCTTGCATCCACATAAAGCGTTAGTATTGGCTACTTGTTCATGTTGAGGGAGGAACTGTTGGATGCAAAAATCATTAGGCTGCACAGGACATATAAAGAATTGACAGCCTATTAGTCATACAGAATTTTTCAAGATGATAAGCACAGTCCATCAAAACTGGATTCTCTTTTAAGTTTATTCCCTTATGTATATATATGATATTGTGAATACAGGTATATATGACATAGGTCTCTTTTGGGGAGCAGGGGTGGCGAAAGTCAAAATTATTTGACATGAAGATTGCCTTTTATTTTCTGATGGAGCAATATAACGTCAAAATTTCAAAGGAGCAAAATAGTGGTGGACTTTACAAAAATTCTGATTTTCGGTTATAAAGCATAAAATGACCATTCAAAGTCAATTGATATGACAAGGTATACATGTAAAATTAACTTACATACCACCAAATAATGGCTTTAATTACTGCGTATACAATTAAAAACGCTAATCTAGGGTTTTCACACTCCAGTACGAAAGTGCAAAGAAAGTTTATCAGGAGCATAAAAACATCACCTATCGTCAATTAGACTGTTCCTACAAAGCAAATATGCGGAATACCAACATGTTATATACTTGTGCATGGGACGATTAAAAAGGGATTATAAATTTAATAACTGTGAGTAATGATCATTTGATATTTTACTGATGGAAATATCGCCTCGGTCTTCAAATGTTGCGACAGGTAGGGCTGGGACGGATACCCGAATATGGGGCGGGTACAGTCCACTACCCGTGTAGCAAATCACTACCCGTTACCCGAAGGTACTTTTACATTGGTTATAAATCCACATGAAATGTGTGAATATGCATTCATTGACAATTGAATCAGGCATTTCTATATCCCAAACTAGCAATCAATTATCCCCAAAAAATTTCTCAATGTGTACAAATATGTTACACACATTTTATATATTCTCCAAATTGAAGGCTGCCCGTCAGCTATGGAAACTTTCAACATTTGTTTGTTCCGATCATTGCATTAAGTCGTAAGTATCTAAAACCATTACTCGCCTTTCTTTGTGGTACAGGTGCTTACACAAGTGATAATGTCAATCTCAGTCTCTCAGATTTTCAATATGTAATATTGATGTAGGCATTTGTATAGGCGTTTCGAAAGCAACTTTGGTTTTGATGACTGTGTAGCAGCATTGGAGAGTATAAGTACCTGCGACAGATTTTTATACATTATGTTTGGGAACAATTAGTGACGTCTGATCCAATTGTCAATGAGTGCCAATGATCTGGTCTTGTGTTGTCAATAACAACCCGATTCGTTTACCTGACCTATGTTCTATCAAACATTGCACTACTGAGACCAAGTAAACAGTTAAGAAAACTGCAACTGGATGTCATCTCTCTAAAGTTTGAAAGTACGACGAGTTTGAGGCACATGAAATTTAAATCTAAGTGAGAATAATATTGGGTTCGGGTACTCGGGTACCCGCAGGTAACATCATCTTGGGTACCCGGTAGAAAATTTCTACCCTTCCCAGCTCTAGTGACAGGAGATGTTGCAAGATACCAAAACTTTTTCCATTTTTCCTGATCACGTCAAATAAGTTTGACTAGGGTGGTGAAATCCGTTTATTTCGATTTTCTTGTCCGTAAATTCAAAACCTTTTTCTACACTTGTCTGTAAAATGAATTAAGTGAATTCCAATTAAGTTCACTTGTCAAGCCTTTTGGACAAGATGTGGAAAGCAGACAATTTGATTGTTCACCTCTTGGAAGTCAGTACACAAAGACAAGACACACTACATTCGACGGACGAATACTTCCACATCGTTTAAAAAAAATCATTTTAAAACGAGTTATGAAAGATAATTGTTGGTCAATATATTAGTTATTGTATTGTATGATGCTCATTTAAACCCTTCTTACTGCTTTTTCAAACTGTTCCCTAGCCAAGTCCGTATTTTTTGTGTGGGTCAGTAAAATATTTCCCAATTGCAAGAGCGTCCTGGACTCAATTTTCGGCGGTGGTTTGAGAGTCAAAATTGCTTGAAGGCAGTGGATGCACAGGCGTATGTTCGGAGGGGAAGCCGTCCTGAAATTCTCTGCAAGTCCAATTAAAGCGGCATAACAATCATCAAAACTACTTCCAGCCGCCATTTTGCTAAGTTTGACCCAAAACATAGACTGGTTTCCGATTTATTTAACACTTTGGCTTTAAGACGGGAACCAGTCAAGACGTATTTAATCGGTCGCCGAATGCGTCTGGCTGATAGATAGTTATCGTCTGCTCGAAGAAGTGCACGGGTCAGCACGATGCCGAACTTTTCGTTTTTAGTTCAGGCGATTTTCGCAAGAATTCTTGGATATGGCTTTGCTTTCCTTATGACTATACCTTTGTTGTTTAAGGTTTTAAAATCGCCTATCAAATTTGTGAAGACGACATTTTATACCAAACGAGAAGTGATGCCGGCATGTTTGAATGACCCGTGCTTGGGACAGCATAAATACATGTACTTGGAGGTTTGTGTATACACTTTATATTATTAACATTGACCAATCGACATAACCCCGCCTTTAATGTATGTTGGAGTTTTTTTTCATTATTTAATCCCTTACCAAACCACAGAGTTTGCAGACAAAATTTCAAAATGTGACTAAATTGAAAAAGAAACCATCTGAAAGGGCAGAAAACAGTATGGGGAAGCGGAGAAATTCCATCCCACAATGGTTTCCAGAGTCGTCTGCAACAAACTGGTTAAATGTTGTTATTGTTTGGTAATGGGTTAAAAAAAGCTTTTGAAAGTATTAACAACATACATACATTCATTTGTTTGCCTAAGTTCTGTCTGTATTTACATAGGTTAAACCATTATGAATTTTCATGTTGAGGTGTGTTTGTCGACTGGTTAATTGCTTTTTTACCAATTAACTCATTCAATTCTCTTGGATTAAAAGACTGCAGACAACAATATATTTATATGATATATATTCCAAAATGATTGAGTACTGATGAATAACCAATTTTGTAAAGCATTACAAGAACACTTTCAGAAAAGAGGCAGAATCACTGTGACACACAGTGAAGGGATTATTTTAGAAAGTATTACTCATAGATCACATGTTAGGCTATCTTGCTAGGGTCATTCTAAAAGCTCTTTCGAGTCATGGACTGATGGTGGTTTGAGTTCATACACAAGGGCTTGAATCAATGAATAACTTGAATATCCATGTCTATCTGATATAAAACTTTACCTTATTTACACAGGGATTCGTAGTTAGGGTACTCTTAGGGGGTAATGGCTATGTATAAATGATCCATTTACACATAGCCATTACCCCCTAAGAGCACCCTAGCTACGAATCCCTGTGTTTATTAATAGACAGGAACATTTGAGTTATTCATTGATTCAAGCCCCTGAGACTTCATAGATATTTAACTCCTTTAGCATTACTAAGGCCAAGAATTAGTGTGTCACATCTAGCATTACTAAGGCCAAGAATTAGTGTGTCACATCTAGCATTACTAAGGCCAAGATATAGTGCATCGCATCTATCATTACTAGGTCAAGAAATAGTGCATCACATCTAACATTACTAAGGCCAAGAAATAGTGCATCACATCTAACATTACTAAGGCCAAGAAATAGTGCATCACATCTAGCATTACTAAGGCCAAGAAATAGTGCGTCACATCTAGCATTACTAGGTCAAGAAATAGTGCATCACATCTAACATTACTAAGGCCAAGAAATAGTGCATCACATCTAGCATTACTAAGGCCAAGAAATAGTGCATCACATCTAGCATTACTAAAGCCAAGAATAGTGCATCACATCTAGCATTATTAAAGCCAATAATAGTGTGTCACATCTAGCATTACTAGGCCAAGAAATAGTGCATCACATCTAACATTACTAAAGCCAAGAATAGTGCATCACATCTAGCATTACTAAGGCCAAGAAGTAGTGCGTCACATCTAACATTACTAAAGCCAAGAATAGTGCATCACATCTAACATTACTAAAGCCAAGAATAGTGCATCACATCTAGCATTATTAAAGCCAATAATAGTGTGTCACATCTAGCATTACTAGGCCAAGAAATAGTGCATCACATCTAACATTACTAAAGCCAAGAATAGTGCATCACATCTAGCATTACTAAGGCCAAGAATAGTGCATCACATCTAACATTACTAAAGCCAAGAATAGTGCATCACATCTAACATTACTAAGGCCAAGAATAGTGCATCACATCTAGCATTACTAGGCCAAGAAATAGTGTGTCACATCTAGCATTACTAAAGCCAAGAAAAGTGTGTCACATCCATCATTTACATTACAAGGCCAAGAAATAGTGCATCGCCTAAGGAATTGCCCTAATCTTATTATTGACAATGCCAAAAAAGAGGATCAAACTTTGAGATGCCCAGTTACATTTTATTGACAATCTATTGTCTATTATCCTATGTAGCAAGCATGCAGTTTGTGTTACCCATTAACCTTGTGATATATGTACACATTTTGATTCACCTGATAATAAAGATTAAAGAAACAATTGTGATAAAAGGGGTAGTTGCTTATAATGAGCAATGACTCCTTTAGTCATGATTGTTTAGTTTTAAGGAGATGCATCAAAAGGCATAAATTTTAATCATGCCAAGGAGATGATATTTCTCATACATTTCCCTAATTATTAGTCTTTTTATCTCAATCGTATGGACCAGTCACAATTAAAAACTGATGCAGGGGATGGCTTAAATTGTTAGAACAAAAGAAAGATGCCATTCCTACAGCATGACTTGTGCATTACTAAGGTTTCTTTTGATTTTACTATGGTAATCAGGACTGACAAACACAGATGTCATTTATTTTCCCTGAAAACCTTAATTTCCCTGTTCTATCAGCTGATTACTTGTCAGCCAGGCTGTACCAATCCTTATTCTATTACAAATGTCTTTACAACCATTGAATTAGATAACACTAAGTATTGTTGAACAGAGAACAAATTTGAACAATATTACAAAAGGGAAATTAGCTTATTATGAGGAAATGTTAATAATGGTAGTCAATTCATGTTTTTTTTAATTTCATTACATTCAGATTCAAATTAATGGCATTCAGTTTTCAAAACTGGGAAAAGAAATAATAAAATAAAAAAAATATCTTTAACATATTTGATCAACAAACATGGGATCTTTGAATCAAAGGTCAGGACCCTTTGTTTTTGATGAGCAAGTTTTACATAAAAAATGCACAAGACTTTATGTATTTGAATTGCTGCTATTGTCTATTTGAGGATTCACATGTCCTCCCATATAGGAATTTGTGATCAGTCCAAATTTAAATCAACAAGCAAATGCCATAAAAGAGCACAGAAAAAGACATATATAGCTGTTTTACTTGGTTGAGATCATCATGACAAAATGAAAAAGATGCATTATGTGCAAAAGGGAGGTTTTGTAGATTATGGGATAAATGGAATCTCATTCATAATTGTTATTGCACACAAACTTAAAGTACATCAGCATTCTATAGATGGATGGGTTTGCTTAGTCATTACCAAAAAATACTCATGTAAATTATAAACAGCCCTCTTTGTCAATCGTATCTACTCGGCAATCCCCGTAACAAGACGGTAGATATACCTCGTAGGCAGTACATGAATACACCAGAAATCCTGGGGTAATTCGCCTTATTTCCGGCGGATAACGCAAAATGCACACAGGCACTAAATATGTATTTAAATACACACAAATTGGTTATATATCACAATTGAATGTTTTTTTACCCTTTTCATTAAAGATAATCATATCAACACATCTTTGTTTCATATTTTGTCAATCGGCTGTTTTCGGCAATCCCCGGCTTGTGCCGGGGATTTCCGAGTAGATACAATTGCAAACGGACATGCCCTTCGTTGCTGACCTACTTTAAAAAATGGCTCCCCATTACCTCCGAGGTTATTTTAAGAAATGGCCGAGGTGTTCCGAATGCCCTCTTTGTATTGAAAGAAAAGGAAAACTGGTTGTGCCAATCAGTGAAAATCACTTTCATATTACTTTATCAATTGTGATAGAAAAAAATTGAAATAGATAATAATAAAAAAAAATCAGGTCATTGAAATCTACCTGATATCACAAAGAAATTCTTATATTTCATGCCTTGAATGATTGTCTATTGTAGCTTTCATTTTTGAACTGTAACAAAATAATGTACATGTATATGAGGAAATGGGTTAAATGTACTTGTTCTCAGCTGCTATCCAGGTACAATAGCAAGGATAAAGAATTGTTAAAGCGCCCATGGTGTTGTGTTTAAACCATTACACCAAAGGTGATGAAGTGGATAAGTCCCCCATGGTTGTCTGAAGGCTAAAAGTTTATAACATTTCCACCTGTACTTGGCTGAGGTGTGAACCCATTACTATTCAATCAGAAATAATAAAACGATCAGAAAGAATGAAACAACTATAATTTACTTCCTAACCTCCTCTGCAGTGTCTGGTCTCATTTAATTTACTGGGAGGTTTTACATCTGACACATTCTAGAACTGTCTATTAGGTTTTTTCTTCTCAAGAATGCCAAGTTTTAGTCCTCTCAAAGATGTTGAAGATGAGTCAGAGCAATTGAGTCAAAACGGGATTACATTGGAATGGAAGAATTGCTAGATTGTCAGTACCTGTTAACCCTTTTCCAAACAACAAATCTTTTGACTGTTCCAAATTAAAAAAGTTTGCAGATGGCATTTCAAAATGTGATGGAATTGTAAAATAATCTTATGATAGGGCAAAAAACATTGTGGGAAAAGGAAAAATTGCTTGTCACAAGCAATTTCTCCTTTTCCCTCAATGTTTTCTAAAGTCATCTGCAACAAAGTGGTCAAATGTCGTTATTGTTTGGGAAAGGGTTAAGGAAAGTGGTTTTCTTTGGGTGGAAATTGTTTACCTTCTCATTAAATCTTTTAACCATTTGCTGTTGAACTCATTCAAACTCACTTGTTCAGACTATTGCTATGAAAGCATTGAGTTATCTCTAAGTTGAGATACTGACTTATCTAAATACTTTGTAGAGCCATTATGTGAACTTTTTAGCGTCTTCCTTTAACTATTATTATTCTTGAATGATAATGTTGCATGAAATGCATTTTGTTAAATGGTTTCATACAAAATGATCTCTATGCTTTACGATGTTTATTATGACTTCAAATTGAAATCATCATCAGACAACAATGAGAAAACAAAAAACATTGCCTCAAAAATAGAGAGTATCTTGTACCAAAATATGAACCCTTTTGTTATTTTGGGTTTTAACAAAGAAGTCTTAAGTATTATTGGTCAGAGCAAATTGATGATTCAACCCTTTTACACACAAAATGCATCAAATTGTTTTTGAATGAATTATGAGATGAAGAGAATTTGCTCATAATGAGCAAATCATCCCTTTTGTCAAATTGATAACAATGTTTATTGTTCAATTATTTTGTTCTTCATCAAGATATCTATATCAGTTTTACAATATATCAGTTTTACAATTGGGTTCAGTTCGATTATAACCAAAATGGATAGTAAAAGGGATGCTTAACTTTACATAGGTTATTTCTAAGTTCATAGAAAAGGCTGTTAGGGTTATTTTCTAGATCACTTTACAGAGGTCATTTTTAACTTCATTATTAAAATGGTTTTTTTCAAGGTCACTTTACATAGGTTATTTTTAAGTTAAAAAAAAGAGGTTATTTTCTAGATCACTTTAACATTACCAATAATGATTGATCGCCCGCCAGAACTTGCAGCGATCATATTTGTAGAAGCTTTTGGTTAGTGCACATGGGGAAAGGGAGGCTTAGTCCAGTCATCCTATGAAAAAAATGGACCCAACCGTCAACTAATTGCAACAGAAACGAAATCTCTTTTAAAGTTATCATGAATGTATAAGAGATGACAGAAAAAAAGTCCTCCAAAATCCCTTCAGGGGAAATTGGTTAAAAACGCGTTTTATTATTGCTACTTTCAGGCCTTTTGGAATAAATACCATATTTAGATATACCTACCGAAATGGAACAAAACCCCAACAATTCACACATAAATGATGTTTTGATAAGCGGTATACTCTATCTACATGTTTATTTATCATTCACATCATTTTGTCTTCTAAAATTGATGTATTCCTATAAATTGTTAATTGAAAGGGGTCAACTTACCCCACCCACCCATTTAAACCAAAGATTTTTTTTTCATGTCAATGCATTCTTATTTGCTAGAATTCAATATTATCTGGCTTCTCTAAACTTTAAATCAAAGACAAAACACACCTTTTTGTATTAGATAAAGGTAAATATGGTACCAAAATCCATATATGCCTATTATAATCAAAACGAAATATATGACACAAACAATACAATATTTATGTTGTATTTTTTGACGTTTTGCATTTGTTTTGTGAACTTAAAAAAACAATAAATGAAATGAAAGAAGAAACATAGTGGGAAAAGCAGCAAAAGTATTACAATTTTTTTGCCCCTTTTTCACTTTGTGCCAGCTTTTCAAAATTAAGTGTACACTCATTGAATTACACATGGAATATACTAAGTGTTAAAAATAAGGGCACGCCTAAATTCAATATTGAGGTATCTTTAGTCTCGTTTTAAACACAGACCAGATATTCAATCAAAATCAGTATCGGGTATGACCTCCGCATGCACGACATCGGGGGGTAGGGTGGGGGGGTGCCATTCCTCATGAAGTGATGCACCCAGTTTTTGAAGATTGGCTGGTACGGGACGATGTGCGCGGACTCTCCTACCCAAAACATGCAATAATACATGCTCAATGGGAGAGAGGTCTGATTATTTCGCAGATCACTGGATTGTCACGATGCCCTGTTTTCTGACGAAGTCAACCGCAACACGAGCTCTGTGGGGTCAGACATTATCATCTTGGAAGACAAAGTTTTGACCAATCCTACGTGCTAATGGGACAACAACAGGGCAAAATTTGTTATCAATATGTCTATTCAGGTTTCCAGGAACAAGAACAAGTTATGTTCTACTACCGTAAGAAACACCGCCCCGGACCATGATGCTAACCCGCCAGAAAATATCATGCTCCAAGATAGTGGTGCATTTGTATCTCTCCCCACGCCGACGCCATATAAGTCTTCGCCCGTTTGTGAATCGCCGACAAAACCTCGACTCATCCGAAAAAAAAAAACATGACGCCACCGACGTATTGGCCAACCCTAGTGTTGCTAGCACAACCGTAAACGATTATATCTGTTGGCCTTGACATGATGACACCATAAAAAGGACGCCTTGTCCAAGATTTACTGTACTGTTAGAAACTCGGAAGTCCTGTCACGGAATGGATCTCTTGCTTTGGTTATGGTGCGGTTTCAAAACGGTTGCGCAAAGCAATAACCCATAAAAGGTGATCTTGCTGGAATATTGTTTTCCTATGATACCCCCGTCCCCTCCTAATTTAAACATCACCAGTCTGGTGGTGTAAAGCTGCAGGTAGTGCAATAACACATTTTGACTTCCCAATAAACCTGGCAATAGAGTTTTAGGATTCACCAGCTTGCAACATGCCTATGCATTGTCATTTGTGAGCTTCTGAGATACTGCCATGATGGCATATTGCAGTAATATGAGACTTGATTATGTATCATTTTCATCGTATCCAAGAAATCACGTAGTGCACAGGCAATACATGCAATGAATATACATGTATGTTAATACACTTTTTCGAATGTGTTCGATTACACGGTCTCATGAGTTTGGGTTAACGAATTATGAAGAGGAAAATTCTCCCTATCCTATCCAGAAAAAAGTTTACAGTAATAGGGTTCCCTTGTTTTTGCATCTCAATATATTTACAGATTTCTCTTTTCCATTTTGTCTCGTTCTAAAACATTTTCTGCATTAGCGAAGATTGCTCCCCAACATTCCCCATACCCTCAAGAACGGTCAACAAGCTATGTCTACAAGAACAAGGTTTTCGGTCACGCTTTGTTTTACAAGCGCATTTTAATAAAAGGCAATCACAGTATTTGATAAGAACTGCTGTTTTGGGAAGTGAACAAACTTCCTCGAGTAAAACCACCTTTGTGGTACCTATCCCTTCACTGCAATCCTTTTGTACACAATCCTTTCGAGACAGGCAATTTGACATTCACCAAATACACATATTGCAGGTTTGCTTATGACATCATCAGAATATGTTCCACGTATATCCAACAAATCCAACAAATGCTCCTCCACGTAAGAACAAAACCCTATCGTCGTGTACATATTGAAATAACTAGTCTAGCTATTCATTGACACTACAGCCATCCTGCGCTTATATTTCATTTATCGAGGAAGGTTTGTCAGCTAGCTTCAATAACCCAGAAGACCCATATTGTGATGGCGGGAAACTACACAGCTCTTCCTTGAATAGACCTTCATTGTCATATAATATATCAACCGGAGCTGTTAAACGCAAATGCGGATCAGTTCGAGCTGCTTCTCCAATTTCTTTTATCGTTAATTGAGAGTTTGGGGTTGTGGACTGGCTTTAATTTTTAGAACTGTAATCCAAAAGCGTATTTATAAACCATATTGTTAATATTCTATTGGCCTTCTTCCTTTGCATAGTCAACAATTACACAATATATACTAATCGACCTGGCAAAATGCTATAAAGTGTACAGTCCGAAACGTGGATGTCTATGTTTAGGTTGTCCGTTTGATCTCTTTCCACCCTCGAATGACTGATTTCTACATGCTGATCACTTGTATATTTCTGCATTGCATTATTGTAGTATGTACAGACAGGTATTGACGAAAACCATTGGTTCCTCTGTGATTCTTTCAAACCATAACTCAAAAACTTGATCCGTTGAAACTATTGCCGATGCGAGATCGCTTTGACAAACTATACGGTTTCCTTCATATAAGTGAAGAAATCTGAAGGTAATGTTTGGCCTTAGTTTGAAGCTAACATCGGAAGATAACGGAGATCTAGACTGAGGCTACATTTCTCTGATGGCTTGAATATACAGTTCTCAGCAATACAATCATTTGTCTTAAATAAACGTGTGCAGTAGGTCAGCCATTGTTTATATATGAACCACAACTTGGAAATGAGATTTGACAAACAAAGAGCTTCTTTTCAAGTTTGTCCTACACCTACAACTACTTCACCACAAACTTCTTCAAATGGTTTTTCTTCTTACGTAAGGGTTTCATAAAAGTTAACTAACGTTTTATCATTTCATTGGGTTCAACCTCGCTAAAGGTTTCTGTATTTGTCTTTGGTTTGGAAGTCCCGGTAATGCTTTCAACTTCATGTATTGTGACTTCCTCTCAAAACAATGCAGTATTAAAAGGGATTCCCATAAGTATTACATTCAAAAGATTATTCAGTAGGAAATGGCCTCAAGTTGCACTAAAAGTAACCGTGTCATTGAACATGTGATTCCCATTTTGGATTCTTCCATTTATTGTCCAATACAAGCTCAAATGGAATCCACAATGTTAATGTGACCTTCTTGCACTCTTGATTGTACTGTCCACTTTACCTGCAAATGAAAAATAGATAAAAAGGCATTTATCATCACATGTGCGTTGATTTTGTCTGCAGCATTTTTAATTGTGATATTATTCTATTAACGTCACTGCAAATGAAAATATTAAATTGAACACAACCACACTTGTTTTTTCTTACTTTTGATTGAAGGTTGTACTTTAGCGTAATTCACCTTAATTTTCATATTTCATACAACATATGTATTAATGATAACTAATGATAAAAAAGTTATAAGAAGAAAAAATGTGACTAAAATGATATCTTTATCATACAATAGGTTATAGTAATAAATGCACCTTCAGAGTAAGATGCAATCGCCACCAGATGATATTTGCCGACGATTTTATCTCATCCACATTTACTCTTCATCTTTAACCTTCAATTCATTCTATTTTGCCATTAATCAAGAAACTAAGCAAATGTAAAAATCAATTCAACAAATCATAAATAGATTTATTTCATAATTTGCAAAAATTAATTTAAGAATTAAATGATCTTAACATATGTACATGATAGATTTAATTGAGTGAGTAAGAGAAACGTGTTGTTTTCGTCAAATCATTGTCTACAGTGGCACTAATGGGCCACCGTAGTTAAAAAAAACGAAGAGCTATTCCGAGGTTAATATTTCATATTCATTTTATATATTTGTCATTTTAAGGTGTATTTTTGTCATTGTATTCATGTTTAAAGATATATTTGAGTGTGAGTGGTCATTAAATCGATGTTTTGTGTGAAATTAAACAAAACAAGCACTTTTTAAATTACCCACGAAAACCCATTACAAAGCATTCTGCAGGCTATTTCAAAAATAATTTTTCATTTAAGATGTAATCATGAACATAAAATTATGTTTTTTATCAGATAAGGACATATATAAATGATAATAAGCTCAACTTACCCTTTCATGCGACTTTCAACAGGAACTTGACCTCGAAATTTACTGATGACAGTTCACGCTATATACTTTCTATGGTGGTCCTTTAGAACCATGCAAAAACTCGCACTTTTCAAAAAGTTTAAATGCATTTTTCAGTATTTTCCCCTGGTGGGATTTCTGAGGACTTTTTATATGTTATAAAGGAAGTATGCAGCTATAATAAAATCACAAATTCGTTTCTGTTGCAATTAGTTGAGGGTTGACTTACAGATTGACTGGACTAGCTGTATTTATTTTTGTTATCATTTATTTGAAATAATTCATAACAAAGGCTTTTCTTTTTTTAGTCGTTGACCTTTTCTCCTTTATTCATTGTTTCAAAAAATGTTTTCTGTTTGATTTTGTGTTCTTGAAAGGTTTTTATTTGGAGAAATAGTTTAAAACAAGATCCATCTCAAACAATAACAGGTCCATTTTTCAGCCTGTATCTCTTTTAGTTAGTCTTAAAATCGGTTTTCTTTATCAAAAAGATGGTATCGAGTGCCAGTCCTATGTGTAAAGTCGTCTGACGAGGTCCATTAGACTGGCTCTCTGATAAATATTCTAAAACCCTATATTTTATAACGTAATGTACGAGATGACAGTCAATTAATTTGACCAATGAAATACGTCTGCAGGTGCTCGTATCATCTCAACTGATGAATCGCCTTTGTTAAAATATCGACCTTTCAATTTATTCCCTTAATTATTTATTTTTAACCGCTTGAGCATTGATTGTATATAATTGTCTACGATTTAATAATAAGTTGTATATGCAGTGATTAAGTCTTATGTCCAGCGCCTACAAATTCCATTTTGATCGACGAAAATAACAAAATAAAACTGTAGCTGTTACGGTCTTCGTGCCGATAAAAATGCGTTTTTCAGCCTTTAAGCAGAATTATCGTCAATCTTTCCTCTAAATCACTCAATTTCTTTCGGTAAAGAAACAGTCCAAAATCAGAAAGTATATACAGATGATTTTTAGGTTTTATTGATAAAAATAAAAAGGTAATTACCAAAAACGCTTCAATCTTTTTCCATTCGTCCCATATTACGTTCGTAACGTACATTTAATTATAAGTCACTTAGATTGATAGTATCAACAACAAGCCTAAATGTGATGCGAAGTCTGTGTTTCAAAAGTGACAGTAGTAAGACATCTGTAAAATGTGAAGATGTGGTCTTTGTGTAGTTTTAATTAGGTCAACATGGAATGTTCCACGTCCTGCTCTTTCTTAAAGTTGTTATATGTAATAGTTTGTTTTGGCATAAGACAAATGTGTCTTCTGTACGAAGTTGGTGCACATCACTTTACTTGATGACACATTCTAAAAGGCTTGGAATGATTAGTGCTAATACTCACTTAAAAGTTGTAGTGTGCTATCAATGCTGTCTCAAAGAAATGAAGTTATATAAGTAATAAGTAGACAGTTTGTTTATTGCTTTTCTTTTGCTATGGTTTCAACCAGATCTATGTCAGATAACAGTTATCTATGTCTCTGTTTCAACTAACCAATAATGCAATTAAAATATTGTCTTCATATCTTATTATTGCTGCCTGCATTTATTTTCGTCGTTCTTTAGAATTAAAGAGTATTGCTTTTTTCCCCATATTATGCCATGTAAATATATATTAATAACATTCTTAACCCATTACCAAACAATGACGACATTTAACCACTTTGTTGCAGACGACTCTGGAAAATATTGTGGGAAAAGGAGAAATTGCTCGCTAAGAGCAATTTTTCCTTTTCCCACAAGGTTTTCTGCTCTATCTGAAGAATAATTTACAATTTCATCACTTTTTGAAATGTCGTCTGCAAACTCTTTCAATTTGGGACAGTCGAAAATTTGCTGTTTGGGAAAGGGTTAAAAGACATAGTTAATTAGTTATCTTTAGTAATTTGCCATAATTTTTTTACCTTTTCCTTAGTACTATATCAATATTGAAAACAAAACTCATCATAAGGTACATCTAAGGTTATGATTAAATTGATTGTATTATAAAAAAAAAAAAAGGGTATCAAGTGTAAATAATAATGGGAGAAATGTGGTTCTTTAAGGAATTTTTTCTTCCATGACAATGATTTCCCAAACTGTCATATAAATGACAGGTTTCAGGTGTATCTGTTTAATCATTGTTGGTAGACATTTAAACAAAATGAATACTGGTACAGTTTCCATGACCATTTACATTATGTAGGTTTTTTTGTATATGAGATTATAAGAATAATCCAATTTGTAAACTTAAACTGACGACAATTACAATGTATTACAAATGAGACACAGAAATTGTTTGTATTGAACAATTTTTTCTTCTTCCTCCTTAATAGATTCTAGCTTCTGCTGCAAGAGTATTATCATGTGTTTGTTTGACATCGGTTTCCAAATTCAATATCATTAAACAAGCAGTTTTCAATACATAATTTGTGTTGGCAAAAATGGAAACAATTACAGACAACTTTCATAATAGTTTAGAATTACTCAATTTCTATATATGGGTTTGCATGTTAAATTCTTCTGTTGCACATCTCTTAACCCATTTGATCCTTTTGGAATAAGATAATTCTCAAAATTTAAAACACCTGCACAAAATTAATATTGTGAAATTTGGAAGAAGTCAAACTGATAAATGGTAAAGATAAGTATCAAAAGTCAAGAAATATATCTTGGTTTGTTACAATGTCTTAAAAGTTTCTGGTTTCAATAGCTTTAAAATAATTAAAAGAACGAAATTTATTAAAGCATGAAAGCAAGATTATAAGAAATAGTCTCTTAAAAAACAGCGCCTGTCTAACGCTCCTCCAACATATGTTGACTAGATTTGATTGTCTTTCAGCATGAGTCGTTTCAGTTTAATTTCTTCTACTTTTGGTGAAACAGTCAGCCACAAAACTATGTTTAAACTTTGTGACAGCTATTCCCTCGGCAAATCTTTCATGAGCCGAGTAACAGGCTCTTTCTAATGAGTTTGAATGACGAGATATGTTTGCACGTATTATAAATACATTTCTATTCTATTCTTTTAATGTTATGTTGGAGGTTTTGTTTAGGAAGACAAATCAAATTTTTTGCGGGCGACTTTGAGGCTTGCATCAATTTTCTCTTGTTTCTTCTTGTGAAACAATCCATGACAGGCTGTTGTTGATAGGCCGGGCCTTGAGTAATGTTGTTCTGATTGAAGTCAAACTGTTGGCCTTATCTGTTAAGGTAGAATACCCATAATGCCCCATTCAAAACCCATTCTCTCATCTGTTTACTTTAGTAGTTATTGTTATACATAGGTCTGAATCAGAACTATCTGCATTAAACAGAATAGTTCAGACCCTGACCGATGTATAATGAGAATGACCGAAGTAATCCGATGAAAGAATTGTTTCAAAAACGCGGATTATGGGTATTCTTCCTTAAGGATAAAAGGCACAGGTTTTAAAATGAGGGTTAGAAGGAATACTATAGTAAGTGCTTAATGTTTGTGAAGGACTAACATAAGATATGTATTGTACCCTTCAAGAATGTTTGTGAAGGACTAACATAAGATATGTATTGTACCCTTCAAGTGATGGTCATAGTTTCCTTACACGTTGTATTTTGTTTTCATTTCCATTTTTCATTTACAAATCTTTTGCAGCAAACAGCGTCAAAACAATGTTAACAAACTGTGCAAATCCAGTCTTCATATATCATAGGAACATATGAATAGCCCAAACTGAAAACAACAGCAGAAGACAAAAATTAGCAAGAAAATAATCAATTCATTTTATTCCATTTGGAAGAAAACAATGTGTCAAAAAATGTATTGCCCATTAAGAGCAATTTATCAACTTGTCAAAGGGATTTCTAAAGACTTCTGCACCAAATGTGGTAGTGATATATTATGGATTAAGAGGTTAATGGATTATGACCATAATTGTCTCAAAGGAGTATATATTAACTCATTATGAGCAATTGTTCCTTTTTGCCAGAAATTTAGAACGATACCACTCTGACTGATTATTCTTTATTTCCCATGAATATTTTTATCCCTGCCATCTGTTAAAATTTTTGCGCAACAGTTTGTGAACCGTTCTTGGGTTATTTTAAATGTCATTAAACAGGTTATTTTCTAGTTCGCTGTCACAGATTCTTTACCCTTAGAATGCTGGATAATTTTCTCAAAAATAGGTTTTTCGTATTATATCCTTTTCCAAATCATTGATAATCTGCTTAATTTTGTTGATGAAAGATACTCAGAGTAGCAAACAGGCTAGATCACAGGCCAACCACCAAATTACTTAACCCTATAAGGGTTAAGAAATTTTTCAGGTGGGACAAACCATGTTTAAATAATGATTGACTGAGATTATAAGGAATTCTTTCCAAATTTGAAGCTTGTATAAAGCTTTGTGTTAACATTTAACGCTATTTTCAACAAGTTTTCACTTAAGTGGTGACAGCTTATCTTTACCAATGTTTTCTGTATAAAATCTTTTTTGGGGGAAATGGAACTGGCTTTCAGATCATGATACTTTTCCCTTGATTAAGAGTGCATTGCAGGGAAGCCATGATAGTTTGGCTCAGGTTTGAACACACAACCTTGCACATATGTCTGACCCAGACACCTAATGAGCCTTTAAATTTAATTGATGCTTTAAGTTTTCCTGTATACGGCATTTTTGTTACCATTTAGACAGTCACACAATACATGTTTAACTATTTTAATTCACTTTTCAAAAGAAATAAGAAAAACACTGTCACATTTTTTGTTCTTCATTTCACACAGAAATTTGTTCTCATAAGTTGCTGTTAAAAACTTTAGATTTGTACTATCTTTATCCATCCCAAGTATAACAATAAGCTAATGCGTAAGAAAAATGCGTTTTTTGTTTCATAAAGGTTAAGCATTTGATAAAATCAAAATGCTATTCAGATTCTGTATTGAAGTTAAGACTCCTGAGACTGGAGGAATTTCACCCCTGTAATGAAAGTTGCAGATTTCAACACTTTTACACGGATCAAGGGCTCAATGCAAGTCCCTGAGAAGTCTTCAAGAACTGCATTGATGAACTTATTGAATCGACATAAATGACATAGTTTTTCCTGAACACCAATCTGTTCTTGAAATTGTTCATGAATTTCAATAACATGTTCATGAATGGGCGTCATTGGTGCAGGGGTAGACCGTCAGGCTCTTGTTCTGAGGGTCCCGGGTTCGAATTCCCATTAGGCGAGGTGAAAATTGCCGAAACTTACCACAAACCAGCGCGATTGCTGGTTTATTATCCAGGAAGCAGTCGTTGATAGGGGTTTTGAACAAGCTTTAAGCTTCCTTCACAATCGATGTAAAACAAATATAGTGAGTATTGTAAATATGAACACCAAGAACAGTTTTATGATGTATTCATTAAACAGTTCATGATGCATTCGTGAACCTATTCTTGATGTTTATGAACATGTTCTTAAAATTCACAACAGTTCAGGAACTGTGAGCTATATCTATTTATGAATTGCCATTTATCATTCATGTCTGTCAATAAAGTTCATGAACATGTCTGGTAGTTATTCTTCTGCAGCAGATGTGCATGCAAGTATGAGGTTTTATGGACTATTTTGAGTATGAAGAGATGAAAGAAAAAATCGATGGTTCAGCGCAATACTATAGTAAGTGCTTCACGTTTGTGAAGCACTTGCTATAGTCTTGCGTTGAACCCTCGAAATTAATGGTTTTCTTCCTAGTATTTTGACATTCTTTTGAACAACAAACAAGTGTCTAGATAATGAATGAAAGGCAAACAATTCAACAGATCATTACCATTTAAGTAGATGTTTGAGTGTCATTTGTCAGTGGTTGAGTTGATGGGATAAATGACCATGAATAAAAGAGGAAAACTGACTTGGTCTAATTAATAGATATATAGATATACATAATGGTCATAATTATGTATTTTAGTGTTGTTGCAATGAGATCAGGTATCCGTTACAAAAGAAATGCCCCAACAGACTATCTTGCATTTCTCTCTTTGTAATTGTCAGGCTTTAATTATATATTCAAAATTATTTTACAATTTATGCATGTCATATAATTATGTACAGTGTGTTTTCTTTTTCCCTCAGTAATTTGTAAAAAACTAGAAGAAGAATTTTTGTTTTAATTATTTGTCATGTAATTAATTTGTTGTATTTCAATTAATACATTTTAGGAAGAAGAGGCTGTTTATATTTGTTGTGGTCAATCGAAAATAAACCCTGTTTGTTTTAAAATTAACATCTGTCATAAAGTGGTTTCATCATAAGTGACACTTAGTACTCTGAAAGGTCATATTTACTACTGAATGTCTTAATTGATAAACTACTGTACTTTATTTTACCCATTTCCTCAGGAAATGTTTTATGATTAGTTTACCAAGTGGTAAAATTTATCTTCATGAGCACATTCTTGCATCCTTTACCAAAGTATGTTCCTCATATTGACATGATATAAACCAATTCATTCTTTACATTTGATCTTTATGTTTTCTATTGATTTGACAACCAATCCCCTAACTCGGCATACATTAGGTCAATGGGTAAATACAGCTTCAGCGAGCCGGGACCAATATATTGAGGGTTCAATGCAAGACTATAGTAAGTGCTCCATAAATATGAAGCACTTACTATATATAGTATTGCATTGAACCCTTGATACATGGTATTTCCTGGCCAAACTTTACCCCTGATCCATACTCTAGTTTGCAAACTTGTTCAAATGGAAGACAACAGCAGGCTGATGACAATAAAACAGTTTTGAAAGTAACAATTTCTTTGTTATTGAGCTAAAATCCATTATGACCTAATGGAATTTTGCTCATCTCAAGCAATCCCTATTTAATATTTTTGTTGTAGAGGTATCTGAATGTAGGCGTATATGTGGTGCATCAAGGGATTGATTGAAAACAATGTTAACTTTAATCTGGTAGAGATATTGCTGATGTTTTTAGGCTTTTTTTTTGTATTATTACAGGAATAAATGCTTAATTTGTACATGTATTTCTGTTATACTTTGACTATACTAGGATACACAAGAACTACACCTCTGAAGGGTCTTGTCAAAGGACACTCCCAACATTTGTTTGGTGTTGGGTGTGGATTCAACTTGGGACCCCATAGGCCATGCAGAACCCTTTATTCATATGTACAAAAACTCTGTTTTAAACATTGATTCTTAATGTTCAATCAATGAATTTCATACCTTACCATTCTATTTTTAGGTCATTTATCACTTTGAATTTGGGACAAAGATAGGATTCGTCATTTAGTTAAATCATTCCCTGTTCGAAAGTCTTTATCTTGTCCAAATAGAAAGCAACAGCAGCTAGATCTGTTTAACCCTTTCCTAAACAACAAATTTTCAACTGTCACAATTTGAAAGAGTTTGCAGACAACATTTCAAAATGTGATAAAATTGAAAAATATCCTTCAGATAGAGCAGAAAACCTTGTGGGAAAAGGAAAAATTGCTCGTCACGAGCAATTTCTCCTTTTCCCACAATGTTTTCTAAAGTCGTCTGCAAGAAAGTAGTCAAATGTCGTTATTGTTTGGGAAGGGGTTAATTGAAGTTGCCCCTACATTGAAGAACTATAATATTATAGTGTATGCCTACCAAGCCTTTATAAGCCTATAAATGCTCGAGACCCACATGCAGTTGAAATAAAATTCAATTAGTGACAATATAATCATCAATTAAAAAATTTATAACAAATAGATCCGATTAAAGTTGAAATGTCATTCAAAACACAGCTAGCTCACTGTTTAACACCTTTTGTCAAAAGGTTGAAGACTAGCAATGAAGTTTTCAATGAGAAACCAATATTTGTTTTAGAAAAGGTTTACTCATCCATGAAAGAACGAAAATACATGTATGTAGTTGGAGTGCAGAAGTAACCTCTTTACATTCATTGCCATTAGCCATGCATTGCATTGCTTTGACTCTTTCTCTGATTAAATAAGGTGGAAAACCCTTTGTAGTAGAAGACAATTTGATTCAATTTATAACAAAATTATCTTTAAATCATTTATAACATATGTGTATTTTTCATGTAAAGCCATGTTTATAATGGATATGATTTGTTTTTCAATAGTGCTGAAATATATATTTTTTCCGCGGGACTTTTTTTCAGGGGGGCTTTTATTCCGGGAATCGAAATAAGCCACATTGCCAAACAATCTCCAATGTAAACATTTGAATGGTTTGCCTAGCCATTGTTTATTTCACATGAGAGTTAAATAACAGAGTGGAATTCTGCATTACTTTTGTTTTAACCATTTCATGATGCCTGCAATTATTTTCTAAAGGTGATGAATTTTAAATGCAGATCCTAATGATAATCCTATAGGTCATTGAACATTGTGCATGCAATGTTGAAAAATTAAATATTGTTGATAATAAAACTGCTAATTCTATTTAATTAATAATTCCAGGAAATAATTCCAGGAAAGATCATTATCCATCTCAGACAAACAATTGACCATCTAGAACAAACTCAATAGAATGGTGAAAAAAATGACTTAAAATGAATTTTCATAACAGTTAAACCAATGAAAGTGTGTTCAAGACTCTGACAAACAAATGCTTGTGTGCTCATGAATATTGCTTTTTATAGCTCTTATTGCGTAAACAACAGTCAAACATAGGAGTGGGGTTTTGTCCTTTGACCAGTTTGTTGCAGACAACTCTGGAAAACATTGTGAGAAATAGAGAAATGACTTTTAACGAGCAATTTCTCCTTTTCCCACAATGTTTGCTGCCCTATTAGAAGATTGTTTCTAAATTTCATCACATTTTGAATTTTTGTCTGCAAACTCTTTCAATTTGGAACAGTAAAAGAATTTGCGTTTTGGTAAAGGGTTAACAGAGCAGTTAACAGACCATGTGTGAAGCATCACAAGATATGATTGATTAACTCAGTCCAGGCTATACATGTAAACTGTTGCCCATTTAACCCTTTATCTAACGCCAAATTTTTGGACTGTCCCAAATTGAAAGAGTTTGTAGACCACGTTTCAAAATGTGATTAAATTTAAAAGTTGACGAGCAATTCCTCCTTTTCCCACAATATTTTCCAGAGTCGTCTGCTACAAACTGGTCAAGTGCATTATTACTTGGCAATGGGTAAATGGGAAATATGATAAGGTTCTGGCAGTCCACTGATAACCCTGGTACATATATAACTGATACTGGTAACCGATTGATTACTGTTTACACTGCTAACATTATAAAGATCCTTATGTACAAGCATAGACAGCTTTCATCAGAACAAAGCAACAGTTTATGTTGTTTCAAGTTTCGCTTTCTGTCTCTTCCTAAAATGTTTCAGCTCAAAATTTTATTTGGTACACTTAATTTAGTCAACAGCATATTTTGAGTTAAAAGTAAATATGATTTTTGCAAAATATTGGAGTTTTGTTTGTTCTTTATAGATGTATAACAGTTTTATTTGTCCTTAGCTAACAAGTTTTTTCAGCTGTATTTCGGTCGTCATGGAAGAAATTGTTGTTTTATGTATGTTCAATTTAGTTCACATGCTTTGTTACTCGTACAAAGGTTGCTAAGGAAGAGATTCTTGTGCATTTAGCCAATTATCAACTAATGATTTATCATACTTTTTTTAATGCTTCATAATAAGGGACTTTTATGGGACTTTTTAAAGTTGAAAGCAACATCAGTTAAAGATTATATGAAGGATCTTCTTAGCATTATAAGGTAGGAATTATTGTGACAAAGGGAGAGTTTCTTTTGAGAAGAGGTTTTTTCCATTTGACAGTATTGCTTTTTAAAACCAAAAACAGATGTTGGTGCATCAAAATTGTTTGTATTAGGGAAAAAATTGTATTATGTACATGTTCAATCAATTTCAATACATATTCCATAAGTTCTTTGATTCTTTTTTCAGGATGTGAAACTCCATTATGTGATATCGGGAGATGAGGGGAAACCCTTGATGTTGTTGGTACATGGTTTTCCCGAGTTTTGGTATTGCTGGAAATACCAGATCAAGGAGTTTAGCAAGGATTATAGGTATGTAGAGGTCCTGAAAAGGTTTAGCAAACGCCAAGTTTTGACTGTCCCAAGTATAAAGAGTTTGAAGACAACAATTCAAAATGTGATGAAATTGAAAAAACCTTCTGATAGGGCAGAAAACATTATGGAAAAAGGAGAAATTGCTCATTAAGAGGGGTCTGAAGGGCTAATATGCTCAGCAATTAGCCAATAACACTTCAGATTAAGAAACTTACAAACATCTTCACCAAAATCAGCTTTATTAATTTACAAGAGCATCAATGTGATTGCGATAAAAGAAGAGCATATCAATCAGAATACACTCTTACTTTGTGGATTTTTTTTTTTAAATGATATTTGCTTCTGAAGGTGTTTAGAGTGTCATATCCATCTATTATGCAGACCGTTTTTTTTTTCATCAAATCTCAACTTGTAATCGGTCCGGTAAATCCGAAATTGGGACAAAACCGGCATTTTCCTGATCACTGCTGCTTCAGAATATTTTGTGTTCTACATAAGGATAATGTGCAATTAAAGAAAAATCTCAGATACTGTAGTCACCTGCTTTGTCATGTCTTAAAAAGTTATATACGCTTGAGGTTAAGATTTAGCACTTGAACCAAAATGACACTTAAAGTGCTGATTTTTAGCTTGCCAGTTATTAGGTTATTATTGGGCTTGAAAAGGTGCATTTTCCTAGCCTAGGATTAGTTAAAATCTTGTACAATATTGGTAGTATTTCTGGAACGACATTAAAAAAGAAGGGCCTCTAAGGGTAACTCAATACAAAAATACAGTAAGTCTTTCCCAATTTTCGTGAAGCCCTATATGTACATACTAATGCACTGAGCCTTCTGGCTTTGTGAAAAGAAATGCATTTTTAACGCTCATTAAGTCATTGGTTGGGTATCAGTTATAGATGATGGATCAATTACCATATTAGTTTTGGTTGTTCACATAAATGAATGACTGCCTTTAAATAGTGCACAAGGCTCTGGATTATCAATTTCTTGTATGTATAGCTAATCTAAAGACTGGGGAAAAGTACAGCATTAAATCATTGCCAAACTGAGTGGTTATTGATACATAAATATAAAGGTCAAAAATCGGCACTGGTAACTCAGTTATTTCACATATCTTATCAGCCATACTTTGATCCTTTACCAAACAATAACGGCTTTGTTGCAGACGACTCTGGAAAAGTTTGTGGGAAAAGGATAAATTTCACATAACAAGCAGTTTTTCCTTTTCCCACAATTTCTTTGTTCCTATCAGAAGATTACTTTTCAATTTCACCACATTTCGAAATGTCGTCCGCAAACTTTCAATTTAGGACAGTCCAAAATTTGCCGTTTAAAGGGTTAACATAGACATGTATATGCTGAAGTTTCAACTACCTAATAAACGCTCGATGAAAGACTATATTAAACCATAAGCTTTGTGGGGGACTTTACACAGTCTTGAATCCTTGATTGGTCTAGGTTTTTAAGACACTAAAGAGCATCTTTTTATTTGTGAACATTGATTCTTCTCGTGTCCGAGGAATCATTACACAAGAAGAAGACTGTTCATAAATTTCAAGATGCATTAATATAAGAGTTAAGATTCTTAATTGCTTGAGTTAAGGTCGAGGTCTTTTTAATTCTTGATAACTTGACCTACATAAATGAACTTATGTCCTATGAGACCATTTATTTGTTTACTGACAGCTGCTCAAAGTATGCAATGTGAAGGCCATCATGAGGCCTTTGTGCAAGTCTGTTGTAAGGACTTCATTTTAAGGATGGATTTATTATAGTCATGTATTGCACATTCAACTTGAAACATCAGGGATTTTTGTCAGCCTTTCTTTGCATGTCTGGTGTGATTCATCAATGCCTGAAAATGTTTGGAACTGAAGATTTTCATAGTAATAATGAAAATCAATAGATATGGCCTATATGGCATGTTTTGTTTTTGTTTTTCCATTAATGTACAGGACTCAGTCTTGAGTGTTATAGTACATGTTCCTTGGATGACTACCAGTACTAGGCTAGGAAATGTGTCTTGCCCAAGGACACTCCACGGTGAAATAATTGGGCGCCTTCGGGGATCGAACCCGGGGTGACCAGACTCTAGTCCCAGACGCGAATCATTACACCACCGCGGATCCATGTGAATTGCTTATGAATACATTGTGTCAGTTAAAATGGGTTCGTTTTAAATTAGGTTTCTAATCTGTTGTAATGGTTTCAACTGGCAATGGCTGGGGCGTAGTCAACCTCAAATCTATGTCACACATCAACAGGGTAGGGTCAAATCAATGTTACGCCCCTCCCTCTAGGGGGGTCCAGGGGCTTCCTAATGATTCTTTCTTATGTAGAAGAGAAAATGGTGAGTTTTGGCATATATTTGGAGTTTTAGCGCAATGCATAATAACATTTATTTTTTCACCTTTGAAAATTGAAGTTATGCAAGTGCAGCTGGCTAAGCCCCTGAATGGTTTAGGGCAATGCATAATAACACTTTTTTTGTTTTAACTTTTGTAAGTTTTTTTCCCTTTTAAAAATTGATGTTATGCACATGCAAATGTGTGCATCACTGGCTACGCCACCGAATGGTTTCACATGTCATCCATATCAAGTCATGAAAAATGTTGTCAGCAGCGAGTGAAAAGATGGTTGGATTACATAGAAATGCATTTAATATTTTATGACTCTCATTGTTAAGATTTTATATTGAGATATAAATATGTGCATTTATAGCACTCATTGTGGCCTGGTTGTACCTCAGGTGTTTACTTTACAACAAACATGCCGAACTTGTGTCTGCTTTCCATCACAATATGAACCTATAATCAAGTTTATTCCCATTTCAAATTCACCAAAAGAAAATAGTAAAGAGATTGATAAAAGGAAAATTGTTTGTAACAACAAATATCTCTCTTTGTTAAAATGGTTTCACCAAAATTTAGAAAGTAGTCTCTTTCGCGTTCTATTTCTATTGTCATCTACTGCTGCTTTCTGGTTGGTCAAGTATAAAATATCCACATGAGGAAATGTGTTACACGAATAGTCTATCCCTTTACCGAATGCCAAATTTTTGACTGTCCCAAATTGAAAGCATTTTGCAGGAGATATTTAAGAAATGTGATGAAATTTGAAAATAATCTATTGATAGAGCAGAAAATATTGTGAGAAAAGGAGAAATTGCTTGTGACGATCAACTTCTCCTTTTCCAACAATGTTTCCAGAGTCGACTGCAATAAACTGGTCAAATGTCATTATTGTTTGGCAATGGGCTATACATCTAGAGTTCAATTTAAGGCTATATCAACCCTTAGAATGCTGGGTAACTTTCTGTAAATAGATTTTTGTCTCATCTGCTTTCCAAAACCTTGAATATCTGCATAGTTCTGATGAGGAAAGATACTCAGAGTAGCAAACAGGTTAGATCACAAGCCAGTCACAAAAAACTTGGTGCCTGGCCTGTGATCTAAACTGTTTGCATAAGCATGCAGTAGGTTTCAGCACTTTAAGGGCTAAGTCCTTCACAAGCATAAAGCATTTTCAACAGACTTGCATCAAACCCTTGTTATATCCCTAGCCAAATCCTCGAGATAAACTGGTTGGAGGTGTTGGCTAATCAAATGTTCTGAATAATGCTCTGTTTATATTATTTATCACTGGTATTTTGTCTGGTAGTCCAGTCAATCTGTAAGTCAACCCACAACTAATTGCAACAGAAACAAATTTGTGATTTTATTATAGCTGCACACTTCCTTTATAACATATAAAAAGTCCTCAGAAATCCCACCAGGGGAAAATACTGAAAAATGCATTTAAACTTTTTGAAAAGTGCATGGTTCGAAGGTACCACCATAGAAAAGTACATAGCGTGAACTGTCATCGGTAAATTTCGAGGTCAACTTGATGTTGAAAGTCTCATGAAAGGGTAAGTTGAGCTTATTATCATTTATATATGCCCTTATCTGATAAAAAAACATAATTGTATGTTCATGATTACATTTTAGATGAAAAATTATTTTTGAAATAGCCTGCAGAATGCTTTGTAATGTGTTTTCGTGGGTAATTTAAAAAGTGTTTGTTTTGTTTAATTTCGCCCAAAACATCGATTTTATGACCATTCACACTCAAATATATCTTTAAACATGAATAAAATGACAAAAATGCACCTTACAATGACAAATATATAAAATGAATAAAAAAATATTTACCTCTGAATAGCTGGGTTTTTTTTAAACTACGGTGGTCCATTAGTGCCATTGTAGATAATGATTTGACGAAACTCAAGTTTCTCTTACTCACTTAATTAAATCAATCATGTTCATATGTTAAAATTATTTAATTCTTAATGTTTTTTGTTGAAAATAATGAAATAAATCTATTTATGATTTGTTTAATTGATTTTTACATTTGTTTAGTTTCTTAATCATTTGGCAAAATAGATCGAATTGAAGGTTAAAGATGAAGAGCAAATGTGGATGAGATAAAAATCGTCGGCAACTATCATCTGGTGGCGATTGTAATTTACTTTGAAGGTGCATTTATTACTATAACCTATTGTACGATAAAGATATCATTATAGTCACATTTTTTCTTCTTATAACGTTTTTAATTATTATTCATCATAATACATTAATACATTTGTTGTATGAACTATGAAAATTAAGGTGAAATACGCTTAAGTACAACCTTCAATCAAAAGAAAGATAAAGCAAGTATGGTTGTGCTTAATTTAATATCTTTCATTTGCAGTGATGTTAATTGAATAGTACCAATATTAAAAATGCTGCAGACAAAATCAACGCACAAGTGATGATAAATGCCTTTTTACCTATTTTCCATTTGCAGGTAAAAATGGATAGTACTATCAAGAGTGCAAGAAGGTCACATTAACATTGTGGATTCCATACCATTTTGAGCTTCTTCCGTTGTATTGGACAATAAATGGAAGAACAAGACTATCAGAATTTCTCAAAATGTGGTGATTCACATGTTCAATGACACGGTTATTTCTAGAGCAACTTGATGCCATTTCCTACTGAATAAATTTTTAAATGTAATACTTATGGGAATCTCTTTTAATACTGCATTGCTTTGAGAGGAAGTCACAATGCATGAAGTTGAAAGCATGACCTGGACTTCCAAACCAAAGACAAATACTGAAGCCTTTAGCGAGGTTGAACCCAATGAAATGATTTAATGTTAGTTAACATTTATGAAATCCTTATGCAAGAAGAAAAACTAGTTGAAGAAGTTTGTGGTGAAGTAGTTTTCAAAAGATGTAGGACAAACTTGAAAAGAAGCCCTTTGTTTGTCAAGTCGCATTTCCAAGTTGTGTTTCATATATAAACAATGGCTGACCTACTACACATGTTTATTAAAGCCAAATGATTGTATTGCTGAGAACTGTAAATTCAAGCCATCAGACAAATGTAGCCCCAGTCTAGAGCTCTGTTATCTTCCTATGTTATCTTCAAACTAAAGCCAAACATTACCTACAGAGTCCAGATTTCTTCACTTATATGAAGGAAACCATATAGTTTGTCAAAGCGATCGCGCATCGGCAATAGTTTCAACAGATCAAGTTTTTGAGCAGGTCCTTATTAGAAGTTCAAAGACAATAGGAAGAATAAAATGTGGTTATCATTATGGTTTGAAAGAATCACAGAGAAACCAATTGTTTTTGTCAATTCCTGTATGTACATACTACAATTATGCAATGCAGAAATATACAAGTGATCAGCATGTAAAAACCAGTCATTCGAGGGTGGAAAAAGATCATACGGACAACCTAAACATAGATATCCACGTTGCGGACTGTACACTTGATAACATTGTGTCAGGTCGACGAGTATATATTATGTAATTGTCGACTGTGCAAAGTAAGAAGACCAATTGAATATTAACAACATGGTTTATAAATACGATTCAGAATACAGTTTTATAGGTTAAAGCCATTCCGTAACCCCAAACTCTCAATTAACGTTAAGAGAAATTGGAGAAGCAGCACAAACTGGTCCGCATTTGCGTTCAACAGCTCCGGTTGATATATTGCATGACAATGAAGGAGATATATTTAAGAAAGAGCTGTGTAGTTTCCCGCCATCACAATATGGGTCTTCTGGGTTATTGAAACTAGCTGACAAACCTTCCTCGATAAATAAAATATAAGCGCAGGTTGGCTGTAGTGTCAATAAATAGCTAGATGAGTCAGTTCAATATGTACACGACGATAGGGCTTTGTTCTTACGATTGCCTTCGGATGTACGTGGAACATATTCTGATGATGTCATTAGCAAACCTGCAATATTTGTATTTGATGGATGTTCAAATTGTCCTTCTCGAAAGGAGTGTGTACAAAAGGAATGCAGTAAAGGGGTAGGTACCAAAAAGGTGGTTTTACTCGAGGAAGATTGTTCACTTCCAAAAACAGCAGTTCTTATCAAATACTGTGAATTGCCTTTAATTAAAATGCTCATGTAAAACATAGTGTGACCGAAAACCTTGTTCTTGACAATACCTTCTTGACATACCTTCTTGACCGTTCCTGAGGGAGTGGGGAATGTCTGGGAGCATTCTTCGCTAATGCAGAAATTGTGCAAGAACGATACAAAATGGAAAAAGGAGTCTGTAAATATGTTGAGATGCAAAAATAAGGGAACCCTATTACTGTTAACTATTTTCTAGATAGGATAGGGAGAATTTGCCTCTTCATAATCCGTAAACCCAAACTCATGACACCGTGTAATCGAACATATTCGATAAAGTGTTGTAGCATGTATTCATTACATGTATTGCCCGTGCACTCACGTGAATTCATGGATACGATAAAAATGAAACACAATCAAGTCTCATATCAATGCAATATGCCATCATGGCAGTATCTCAGAAGCTCAGAAATGACAATGCATAGGCATGTTGCAAGGTGAATCCTAGAACCATGTTGCCAGGTTTATTGGGAAGTCAAAAAGTGTTATTGCACGACCTGCAGCTTTACACCACCAGACTGGTGATGTTCAAATAAGGAGGGGGCATGGAAAACAACATTCCAGCAAGATCGCCTTTAATGGATTATTGCTTTGCGCAACTGTCTCGTAACCGCACCATAACCAAAGCAGGAGATCCATACCGTGACAGGACTTCGAGTTTCTAGCAGTACAAGGCGTCCTTTTCATGGTGTCATCATGTCAAGGCTGAACAGATATAATCGTTTACGGTTGTGCTAGCAACATTAAGGTTGGCCTATACGTCGGTGGCGTCATGTGGTCTTTTCGGATGAGTCGATCTTCTGTCTGCGATTCTGATAGCATCGGCGTTGGGAGAGATACAAATGCACCATTGTCTTGGAGCATGATTTCTTTTAGTGGGGTAGCATCATGGTCTGGGGTGGTGTTTATTACGGTAGGAGAATATAACTTGTACCTGTTCCTGGAAACCTGAATGGACACATTGATGAAATTTTTCGTTCTGTTGTTGTCCCATTTGCACATAGAATTGGTCAAAACTTTGTCCTCCAGGATAATAATTTCTGACCCCACAGAGCTCGTGTTGCAATTGACTTCGTCAGGAAACAGGGCATCTTGACAATCCAGTGATCTGCGAAATAATCAGACCTCTTTCCCATTGAGCATGTATTGGATGTTGTTGGTAGGAGAGTCCGCGTACGTCGCCCCATATCAGCCAATATTCAGGAATTTGGTGCAGCACTTCAGGAGAAATGCACCCCCCCCATGTCGTGCATGTATTTCTGCATGTGGAGGTCATACCCGATCTTGATTTTAATTGAATATCTGGTCTGTGTTTTAAAATGAAATTAAAGATACCTCAATATTGAATTCAGGCGTGCCCTTATTTTTTAACGCATAGTGTACTCCATGTGTAATTCAATGAGTGTACACTTAATTTTGAAAAGCTGGCACCAGAGACATAGATAACAGAGATTGGCAACTCCTTCTTTACCTATAGCCGGTTTCTGCGATATCTCGCATGACGCGTTACTTAGCGAGACCTTTCGAGATCTGTCTATTGACGCTATTTTCAACTAAACGCGAAATAGGCAACACACATATAAGCGTGTTTTAAGTCATAATGAAATTATTTTCTTACCGAATTCACTATATTGTTATTGTTAGAAAGTTTCTCCATCCAACAAGACCAATCAGCAAGTGATTCTTAAAGAAATAAACATGGCAAACAGCGACAAACTTGATTGAATTGTTTGCAATTTCGTGGTTGGGTGCGATAAACGTGATAATTGAGTAGATTTAGATTCAAACTGTTCTAAAGGAGGGTTTTTCAAACATTTCCAATTCAAGTCCATTTTAAAGAAAGGGTTTGTTTTTCTACATTTCCAAATTTTCAGTTTGATATTCCTTGTCATTGAGAAGTTATTCAGTACTTAATATGTCCATTTTACGACCCTAATGAGTTTAACCATCTTGATTTACAAGCAAAAATTAACAAAGTTGTGCACAGTAAAACTAAAATACTATGTACTGGATCATATCATACTTAACATTTTCCTGAAGTGTAATTTTTGTTTTATGGTTGCCCGCATTTTTATAGTAATCTTCGCTTCCATAACGAAGTTATGCCAGGTTAACTTAACCACACAAGCATGATCATGATTTCGGCCATTTTATTTTCAACCAAAATATTTCATACTTGTACAAAGTAAAATGTTTTAATGGAGGTTTATTCAAACATTTCTAATTTATGTCCATTTTAATGGGACAATATGATTTTGTCGATTTCCAGATTTTCAGTTTGATATTCTTTGTCATTTAGAAGTTATTGCGTACTAAATATGTCCCATTTACTACCTTAATGAGTTCAGCCATCTTGATTTCCAACCAAAAATTAACAAAGTTGTGCACAGTAAAACTAAAAAACTTGCACTGGATCATATCATACTTGACATTTTCCTGAAGTGTTATTTCTGTTTTATGGTTGCCCGCATTTTTAAAGTAATCTTCGCTTCCATAACGAAGTTATATCAGGTTTACTGAACCACATACGCATGATCATGATTTCGGCCATTTTATTTTCAACCAAAATATTTCATACTTGTACAAAGTTAAATGTTTTAATGGAGGTTTATTCAAACATTTCTGATTTATGTCCACTTTAATGGGATAATATTATTTTGTTGAATTCCAAATTTTCAGTCTGATATTCCTTGTCATTTAGAAGTTATTGCGTACTAAATATATCCCATTTACTACCTTAATGAGTTCAGCCATCTTGATTTCCAACCAAAAATTAACAAAGTTGTGCACAGTAAAACTAAAAAACTTTGCACTGGATCATATCATACTTGACATTTTCCTGAAGTGTTATTTCTGTTTTATGGTTGCCCGCATTTTTAAAGTAATATTTGCTTCCATAACGAAGTTATATCAGGTTTACTGAACCACACACGCATGATCATGATTTCGGCCATTTTATTTTCAACCAAAATATTTCATACTTGTACAAAGTAAAATGTTTTAATGGAGGTTTATTCAAACATTTCTGATTTATGTCCACTTTAATGGGATAATATGATTTTGTTGAATTCCAAATTTTCAGTCTGATATTCCTTGTCATTTAGAAGTTATTGCGTACTAAATATGTCCCATTTACTACCTTAATGAGTTCAGCCATCTTGATTTCCAACCAAAATATATCATAGTTGTACACAGTAAAACTAAAAAACTATACACTGGTTCATATTATACTTGACATTTTCCTAAATTGTTATTTTTGTTTTATATTTACCCGCTATTTTTATGGTGATTGTCGTGTTTATAACGAAGTTATACCAGGTTTACTTTACCACACAAGTATAATCATGATTTCAGCCATTTTATTTTCAATCAAAATCTTTCATTTTTGCATCAATTAAATCTTAAATTGTGTGACTTGGATTTTATCAAACGTGTTATTACTGAAAAAGTCTGAATGAGTTTGAATTGATCCCGTATTAAATGCTGACTAAGTTCTATAGTTTCCCGTATTTTCAAAGTGATATTCCTATGTAAGAAGAAGAAAATCCATTCAATTAATAGACGAAAGAATGGATAGATCTTCCTAATCAGAAACACCACGATATATCCTTTTTCGTCATACTTGCAAATATGTCAAGTGAAATGTGTCATTTGAAGAACGAAGGGTGATAGAGTCAATCACGGTAGTGGACAATACAGGCTATGATTGTAAATTGCCACCCCATAGAATATGTAGTTTGATGTCATAAAACCTTTTGATGCTAGGGCGATTACACAAGAAGTGTGTCGCTCTAACCCTGTGTCCACTCTCTGACAAATTTAATGACCTAAAGCTCCCGAAAACAAAATAGGGAGGATTTGTTCTGTTTTAAGCGTCTGTCTGGGTTTAAAGTAGTGTGCTTTGACTTAATTTCTCGTTCAGAAATGATAATAAAAACGAAGGTGCAAGACACACTATTTGCTTTAGCTTAACATTCAAAAAGCCCAAATTTCTTTTTTCTAAAATCATTTCGGTCAGCAGCATGATAAGACCAGACCGTTACGTGTTTAAGAATAATTATGTACTTATTGATTTGCAATCAATATTAGAGGAATCTGCGGTAAAAGGTGTATTCGAAACTTTGCACGTCAGTTTTTTCCTACGTGTCCTTTCGTTTACTTAAACCTCTTTTACAAAAATTCTCATCACATGCATCTTAACATCATAAAATACTTTTAATTTTCTTAAATTGAAACATTTGGCTTGAAATAATGTCATGATGAAAACGTGTTTTGTTTTGACAAAATTAGCACTGTAAACAGTTTTACGACACAAAATAAATGAAATGAAGTTAGAAAGCAATCTTTTAATATTAACGATAACTATCATGTCTTAGTGGAAAGTTCATGCTTTGGTTATTAACTGCAACTAAATAGAGTCACTTGATTTATTACAAAATATTATTTAAACCTTTGCTTGAAAGACATTGTCATTATAAGTACAATTGCATGGTAATCAAGCCTGTCATTGAAAAAGAAGGCCTACTGGAACTTTTTGTTTTGTTTTTAACATAAAATCAATTTAATAAAATAAAAATAAAACAAAATGTCCAGAAGTTGTTTCAGATAACCAATCAGATAACCAAAACATAGCTATTTTACTGTAATAAAGAAGTATCAATTTCGCTTGACATCTCCCGTGGCAACGGATAAACAGGTACGCACGTTCTTTATCTCGCAGAACCTCGCGGCACGCGAGAGTTTGGCGATAATTCCGGAGTTGCCAATCTCTGTTATCTATGTCTCTGCTGGCACATAGTGAGAAAGAAGCAATAGAATAGTACTAATTTTGCTGCTTTTCCCAATATGTTTCTTCCTTTATTTCATTTATTGTTTTTTAAGTTCACAAAACAAATGCAAAACGTCAAAAATTACCACATGAATATTGTATTGCTTGTGTCATATATTTCGTTTTTCTTATATAGGCATATATGGATTTCGGTACCTTATTTAAGTGATTGTCTTTATATATAAGTTATCTAATACAAAAAGGTGTGTTTTGTCTTTGATTTAAGTTTTAGAGAACAAGCTTTGCCAGATAATATCGAATTCTAGCATATAGGAATGCATTGACATGAAAAAAAAATTCTTTAGTTTTAATGGGTGGGTGGGGTAAGTTGACCCCTTTCAATTCACAATATTTATAAGAATAAATCAATTCTAGAAGGCAAACTGATGTGAATGATAAATAAACATGTAGATAGAGTATACCGCTTATCAAAACATCATTTTTGTGTGAATTTTTGGGGTTTTGTTCCATTTTGGTAGATATATACAAATATGCGATTTTTTCCAAAAGGCCTGAAAGTAGCTATAATAAAACGAGTTTTTAACCAATTTCCCCTGAAGGGATTTTGGAGGACTTTTTTCTGTCATCTCTTATACATTCATGATAACTTTAAAAGAGATTTCGTTTCTGTTGCAATTAGTTGACGGTTGAGTCCATTTTTTTCATAGGATGACTGGACTATGGGTATTATCAGTTACTGTACACACCACTTAATCCCCTTACCTCATTGAATTCTTGTCCTATAGCAGAATAGTAAGGACAATTTCGTAATTAAACAGTAAAGACTTGTTTGTGGGCGACAGTGTTGCAGTGGTAGAGCTTGGGCCTCTTGTACTGAGGGCCCTGGATTCAGTCACCGTCAGGCGAGATGAAAATTACTGGGAGTCTGGTACTACCCATAAATCAGTGAAGATACTGGTTTCGTATCCAGGAAGCAGTCATCGAGATTGGATTTCATTAGCTTCAAGCTTCCATCACAATCACTGTAAAATAGAAAAGTTTAAACTTACTCCTTGTTAAGAGTAATGTCCCCCTTTTACCTCATATCAAAAAGAAGATGCTATATTTTTCATAGTGTATGATTGCTGTTTACTTTAAGTTTCAATTCGATGTATTAAATGCCATATGAGATATATGGTGACCCATAACAAAATATCCAAGTGTTTTACTGGTCTTCTTTAAGATTTATTTAAAAAATTGCAGGAAAGAGAAATATCCGCAAATTCTCCTTCCAACAATAACTACTGTCCAACTTAATCAATGACTTGCTTTCGGTTAAAATTATTCTTGTTCATCCCTTTCAATTTGGGGATAAAAAACAAATTTATCATTTTGTTTACCACAAATAGAAGGATTTTAATACATTTTATCAGACTATTTGGAAAATGCTGTGATGAAAGCAGAATTTGCTTGTGATGACCAACTTTCTTTCAGGCAATAATAAAATTAATTATGAATAAATATTGTCATTTTTATAGTAATTCATGTTGAACAGATTTCAAGTAAATCATTAGGAATAACAAAAGGCTTAATCCACTTCCCCATTATAAAACTATGAAATTGGTACAAATTGAAAGGAAAAGCTGACAATGAATGCATAGCATTGAATGTCAAAACCTTGTTTTAAAGTGTAACATGCTATTGTTGTAACCACTATGACAAAAGGAGGAATCTTTCTCTACAAGCAACTCCTATATTTTATGAGAGTAGTTTCATATGTCGTCTGTTTCATAGGTGGTCTGTTTCTACGTTTCATATGTCATCTGTTTCATTTGTCATCTGTTACATATGTCATCTGTTTCATAGGTGGTCTGTTTTTAGGTTGTCTGTTTCATGTCATCTGTTTCATATGTCATCTGTTTCCTATGGTCTGTTACATATGTTGTCTGTTTCATATGTTGTCTGTTTCATATGTCATCTGTTTTATATGACGTCTGTTTAATATGTTGTCTGTTTTATATGTTGTCTGTTTAATATGTTGTCAGTTTCACATGTCATCTGTTTCACATATTGTTTGTTAAATGTCTTCTGTTTCATATGTCGTCTGTTCCATATGTTGTCAGTTTAATATGTTGTCTGTTTCAAATGTCATCTGTTACATATGTCGTCTGTTTCATATGTCTTCTGTTTCTTATGTCG
Source organism: Cerastoderma edule (assembly GCA_947846245.1). NCBI lineage: Eukaryota > Metazoa > Mollusca > Bivalvia > Cardiida > Cardiidae > Cerastoderma > Cerastoderma edule. The sequence goes on from OX401412.1 coordinate 13,878,625, forward strand.
TCAGTGTTCCATATGTTGTCTGTTTCATATGTCATCTGTTTCATATGTCGTCTGTTTCATATTTCATCTGTTTCATATGTTGTCTGTTTCATATGTTGTCTGTTTCATATGTGGTTTGTTACATAATTATGTTGTCTGTTTCATATGTCATATTTTTCATATGTTGTCTGTGTCAAATGTTGTCTGTCTCATATTTTGTCTGTTTCATATGTTGTCTGTCTCACATGTCATCTGTTTCATATGTTGTCTGTTTCATATGTTGTCTGTCTCATATGTTGTCTGTCTCACATGTCGTCAGTTTCATATGTTGTCTCTTTCATATGTCGTCCGTTCCAGATTTGTCCAAATGAAGTCAGCAGCTAATATTGCATTATGTTATATCTTTATAGGGTTGTGGCTGTGGACATGAGGGGATATGGGGACTCAGACAAGCCCAATGGTGTGGAAAATTATCACATACAGAAACTGTCTGCTGACTTGAAACAGCTCATATTGGCTTTAGGTAAGGTATAACTTGGTATAAAAATCCCTTTTAAATCTTAATAGCTCAGTAACTGTTGTTAGTGAGTCTGGTTTGGCATATTTAACCCTTATAGTGCTGGAACCAACTTCATGCTTATGCAAACAGGTGAGATCTAGACAAGCCAGCAAGTGAATAAAAGTTTTAACCAATTTTGATTGATAAAATTATTTTGAACACAATGTACTTATTTCATCGTTTTATAATTGTGAATTTTTCAAAATGCTAAATGACCATAGATTTCAATGCACTGAATTGCTTAAAAAAACATATTTTTTTTATTCAGACTTCCATTCAGTCAGTCAGTCAGTCAGCCATTCATTCATTCATTCATTCATTCATTCATTCATTCATTCATTCATTCATTCATTCATTCATTCATTCATTCATGTGTTCATTCATTCATTCAGTCATTAATTAATTAATTCAATTATTCATTCATTCACTCTTTATATCTATAAATCTTCTTGTTTTCAGACTATAAGAGCTGTGTATTGGTTGGCCATGACTGGGGTGGCTCTATCGTCTGGAACTTTCTGTATAACTACACAGAAATGGTGGATAGGCTTATTGTGATGAATGGCCCTCATCCTTACACATTTCAGAAGTATCTACGCTCACACCGATCACAGTTCAAGAAATCATGGTTGGTATTCCTAGTTGAAATATAAATAAAATATGAGCAAACTCTGCATGTAGGAACTGTATTGGTCAAATTGTGGATGTTGAGACCTTTAATATGCTGGGAATTTAAAAGCTCTCTATAAAATACCTGTTTATCCACATCATCATAATGCGCTCTAAATAGCTTTAGCTGCCGATGTGCCTTAGCAATTAGTTAGTGCTGGGTAATTTTCTAAAATATGAATTGTTTGTGTTGTCTGCTTTCCAAAACCTTAAATATCTGCTTAATTTTGATGAGGAAAGATACTCAGAGTATCAAACAGGTTAGATCACAGGCCAGATGCCAATTTACTTGGTGGCTGGCCTGGATCTAACCTGTTTGCATTAGCATGGTTCCAGCACTATAAGGGTTAAAACACCAGTCATTCATTTATGCTATAGTATAACAAACATGGCAATTTTCTCCTTATCATATACTATAATGTGATAAAATTGAAGTATAAAGAAAAACTCTTAACTTTTTTATTTGATGAAATGTGCAAAAATCAGAAGCTCAGTCACAATAGGTTACTTTTAGGTATTGGTTAGAATATGAATTGTCCATTCATGTACAAAGTACAATCAAGCCAATACAATATGTGTGATACATCATGTTGCTTTTTTTCAATAATTACAGTCGCAATGAAAGCAGCACTCTTTTTGGTATATATATATAATAACCTTCTTGCTTTATTAATTAACAGCAGGTTTCATAATGTTGATAGTTTTACTATAATATTTGTGTTTAGCTCATTTGGGTTGGGAATTCTCAAATCCTACAAGACATGCTTTATCAAATAAATTCTGATAAGCATATAAAGAACTTTGATAAGCTCCCTTTTCCCTATAATGGTTTAGTTTAAACATATTTTATTAAAGAAAGAAACACCATATTTAAACAAAACAAACAATTTAGTGGAAGAGCTCAGAATGGAGACTTATTAGCTTATAAATTTCCTCTCTTATGTCTTCAGGTATATTATGTTTTTCCAAGTGCCTTTGATCCCAGAATTGTTCTTATCAGCATTTGACCTAGAGGCGTTTGATATGATGATGGCCAATTTGGACAAGAATGGTTCAAAGGATGAAATAGAGGCCTATAAATATGCATTTTCGTCAAAAGGTGAGAATTTCTTATTCCATTACCAAACAATAACAACATTTGACCAGTTTGTTGCAGACAACTCTGGAAAGCATGGTGGGAAGAGGAGAAAATGCACTGAATGAGCAATTTTTCCTTTTTCGACAATGTTTTCTATCCTTTCAGAAGATTAGTATTCAATTTCATCACATTTTGAAATGTAGTCTGCAAACACTTTTAATTTGGGACAGTCAAAAGTTAAGCGATTGGTAAAGGCTCAAACACTGTAAGCTATTCCCTCTTATTGAACTGTAAGACTGGTCTGAGTGTAAATCAACATCTGTTGACACTATTAGAAAAAGCTGTAGGGACCCCTCGGCCTAGTGGTTAGAGTAGAGAACTTGAAATCACATGACCCCTCTCCACATGGGATCAAATCCTGGTGAGGGATATGGATTTTGATGAGAGGTAGTCTCCCAACTGACTTACTGAATGCCTATGGTTCTACCTTGCAAGACCAGCCCCTATGGGCAGTTAGGTTTTGGGTCTTCCTTCATTATGAGCTGGGTGTTCAACATAACTGAAATAATATTAATGTGATGTTAATTAAACCCATACACATCGAGGGCTTAGAGCGATACTGTTACAAGTGCATTTTCACATATTTTTCAGGAGAAGGAAAAAACTGTTTCATTTGATCAATATATATTACAGAGTTGTGTAATTTTATATGGATGTTCAATTTTAGTTCATTTATTGATAGATCAGTACACATTTCTAAAATCTTAAATAAAAAATGAGATATTAGGAAAAATGTTACTTGGAACAGTATCGCACTGAAATTGGGCTGAAAACATGAAATCATTTGGGAGCGATACTGTTACAAGTAACCAAAATGTGAAATTTTAGATAAAAAATTTCAATTTTTATTCATGTATTGTTTAATTCATCTGAAAAAAACTATGTTTATGATAACATTTATTGTTTATAAGGAAATTTGAAATGTTTTTGTTACAGTTCTGCAGAGATTTCATAACATTTTCAAGTTCCGGACAATGAAAACAGTTGTCTGCTGCAGCTTTCTATTCATGCATTTCTCATTTCATTCTATACTATTACCTTACATTCAGGGGCATTATCATAGCAATTTTTTTCATGCACAATGACTTTCTGACAAATCCACATAGGTCTGTGAGTCCAAGCCCAGAGAAAAAAAAGTCAAAATGAACCATTTCTAGGATAATTTGCACACATTTTACAGAGATGTATGCATGTGAATTTAGTGCCTATAGGCATGCACCCCACTGACATTTTATTTGTTAGCATCCAGATTTTGAAAAGGTTTGTCCAAAGTTAATTCTCTTTCACAATTTTCAAGCTGTTGAACTCTTAGGCCAGGTTTATATATATTGGAACGATAATGGTTGGTAATTCAGGTTATAAATGTTTGAACTATACATCTGAATAAGCATCAAAATCACTGTAGATCCTCATTAAATGAGTATGCTCAAACTAAAGGAAGTATGAATAATGACACAGATAGTAGCATACTGTAAGAAGTTAAAGAGTAAATGATTTGTAATACAAGTTATTTGGAATGCATAAGATTTTTTACTTGATTTACTCTAAATCAATGAAGCCGAAATCGATTATAAATCAAGTTATTCCATCTTAAATTAACCTTTGATAAATATTTGTGAAGACTGATAAATATACAATATCAAAAATGATCTTTTCATTAAAATTTTGTTCCAAGTAATAGACAAATGACTAAAATTCAAAGTCAAAATGTATCGACTAAATGCAGACACGTCTGGTTTTACAATTCATCTCACATTTTGATAAACTATCAGAAATGATAGAATCCTAGCATGTAATAATGTAATGATCCTGCTAAAGAAACCATAGTCTGGTCCCCTCACAAATTGCCATAAAATAATACTGAAACCAGTAAAATGATGCAGAAGAATCACTCTTTTATCATCAGTCAGTACAACACATTGTTGATTTTCTCAGAGAATTAATCCATTTTTCGTTTTCATTTCATATATTAAATGGGTTTTTATCTTATCCTTACATTTTTCAGTTCTTGTATGAATTAATTATTTGGAGAAAAAAGATTACCTGCATATAGGACCTATAAAGGCCAACCTATATGGACACATGATACCTCAGAATAATACTATCATATGATACAGGTCAGCCTGCACTTTCACTGATGGACCCAATTAGTATGAAATCAATAAGTCAATTAGTTTGAATATATTTTAAAGTATTTCCTAAGTATGATGTAGGAACAAAATAACTACAAGCATTCTTTAATAGGTATAAATTTGAGATATTGAATTTGTGGAATACAAATAGTATGTCTTTTTAAGTTAGTCCATCATCCATAAAATTATAACCATTCATGATTTGTCAATAAGAAAATCATGAGAGTGGTAGTGAAGATGCATGCATTTACTGACAAATTAAAATTAATGTACAGCTCCATGTCACTAAATGGATGTATCTGCACTAGAATATCTATGGTCATCTTAAACAATGTCAACAATGATATTACTAATTATGCAAAGAAATGTGTTATAGTCAAATAAAACAAACATCCCTGATGTTAATCACAGTTAGCATTTCGTAAGTTTCAAAATTGCTATTATCCCATACAATAATTGGTTTTCATGTGGCAAAAATGCAAATAAACCATACAGTGTCCTTTCAATTATGTTTTGTAAACAAAATGATATAAATTCATTGTACTTGGCAACTTTGATCAAAAGCCTTAGAGCGATACTGTTACAAGTGCGTCACTTGTAACAGTATCGCTCTAAGTTTTTAATGCATTTGCACTTGTAACATTAGGACAAATATGCAATAACTTCTTTATTTTTGGTTTCTTGAACTTAAAATTTATAGGGTAGATGTATGATGTGTTAAGGACTTATTTTATGTAAAAAAGTGACTGGACAAAAATGTCATTTAGAACAGTATCGCTCTAAGCCCTCGACATGTAACTGAACTATCATTCCAGGAGCCGTCCAAAACCCCATCAACTACTACAGAGCTGCCTTCAAACAGCCCCTTAAAGCGGTGAAACTAGAGAAGCCCATTGAGACCCCCACACTGGTTATCTGGGGCGAGCCTGACCGCTATCTGGATACAGGGATGGCTGACCTTGGCCGATCAGATGTACCGAACCTCACTGTGAAGGTCATCAAAAACTCAAACCATTTTGTACAGACATGGTCACCAAACGAAACCAATAATGCCATGCGAGAATTTCTTTCAGGGAAATAATTGATTACAAATAACATTTTCTGATTTCTATTGACAATGCTTTCCCCCCCGAGTTTTACCACGGAGAGATAATACCTCCATTATTTTTTTTTTAAATTACAGAGGATTGTGTGAATTTATATAATGGTATATTCCATAATAATTATGTCTAAAATGCTGTGATTTTAATGAGAAAAACATGTATAACAATACTGTCGATGCCAAATTGAGAATCTGCTGAAAGTAAGCTCAATTCATCCTTGCTTAGACTGCTTTGACATTGCATCAGTTTGTAAAACCACAAATCGTCTATGTTAAATTGAGGTAAAAAGACATACGTGTTTAAAGATTCACCTTTTTCCTGAAACAAATAACTTCAAACATCTTTGCAGTAAGAGACAGTTAAAAATCTTTTGGGCAAATGGAAAATTTGCTCAATATTTGCAAATTTGCCATAGGTTCATTTGATATGAACAATTATATATTAATCAAATAAGAAAGGTTTTCATTTTCGTTATATGGTAATCGGCAATAGACATAATCATAGGCATAATAGCTTGTAAGCCTGAGTGAATAAAATACTATTTATAAAAATCATGCAATATTGATTAGAATAGAAAATAGTAATTGAGGCCAGGGACATGTTGAAATGGTTCTTGTCTTGCTCTGTGTTAAATAATTTTTACAACAGACATGTGTAAGACATCCTTTGGAAAGACATTTTGTTGAAATTTTGACCTGCAAATATTTTATTTTAAATAATAAGACATTATTATGATAGTGGATTTGTATTGCTTTCTTGTGTTGTGATAAAAAAATGTTTTGTTTTCAATGGATATGTTTCCAATTCAGTCATTTATAAAAAATGGTCAATTATAAAGGCCCTTTTCTTTATAATTATTACAAATAACACATTAAAATCTTAAGGCAATATATGACTAAATATGTACAGTAACTTTATAAAAGAAAAAACCTGATATAAATTTGCAAACATTTCTCAACTCTGTACAAAATTACACAATTTGATATTAAAGTAAATTGAATGAATTACAGCATTTTAACACAATATTTGGGGTTTTGACAAATACATGGATATGAAGCTTTTTCCCTGTCAACTTTGTCTTGCTCTAAAGCAAGATGGACAAAATAATCTTGAATGTAGTATTTCTAAACAGTTTGCTATTTTTATGACTATTAAACATTAAATAAGTTTGCATTTCTTTTTTGAAATTCTTGTTAGACACTGTTACCAAAGATGCTTTTCTTATGATTTGTATCAGTATTTTTTACATTATACCCCATATTTTCATTGCCATATTTAGATATATCTGAAATCATGATTTGTGTATTCAATCAGGAATGAATAAAATAAACTTCGCTATGGTTAATGTCTTCTATTGAAGATGATGTGGTATTAATGATTATCATGTTAAAAACAATAGGATGTATTCATATTTTCATTTTATGAAATAAAAAGAAGTTGTTTGCTTTATATCTAAAACCTTTTGTCACATAATTTATTTTCATCCCCTTTCACTGTCTGTTATATTCTGCACTTTTATTTTCACAATTTTTCCACTATTTTGGTCTGAATTTGAATTATATGGTTGGTTGTATCATAAAAAGGCTGTCATGGTAACATAACTGAAATAATGTTGATGTGATAAAATCTCATGTACATAAATAATCAAAGCGCTGACAGAGCTGAAGGACTAAGGTGCGTTTAAAGCAAGATGATTGAGGATATATTTGAAAATTTCTTTGAGCGACACCTCGAGGAAAACAGCTGCTCCTTTTACCACAATTTCTATAATTATTACTTCTGTGAACAGAGACTGAACGATAGTATATTTTTCGAACATCTGGACATTTTACGATTTCCCATCAGGCAACAGTTATAATAATATTGAGCAAAACAAAGCGAGTAAATCCGGACTACATTCCTGGTTCAAAGAAGGTACGAGTCCGCACAGTGAAGGCGGATGTTTAATGAGTAATTGGGGTCAGACCGCTGTTTGTGTATCGAAAAAGTACATTCCCTCAAAAAGTGGTATGTAAATTCAGTGGTCGAAGGTGCTGACGCACCCTTAGTCCAAAAATGGTTTGTTATATACAACAGTATTTTAGTTATATTCATAGCAGTTGGTGTAAATATCCAAGCCTTGAAATATTCCTCCAATACTCCACAATATTCTCTCTTTGCCCTTGACTGCTTTCCCACACAAATAACTTGGGTTCATTGCTTTGATAAAGCTTTCAGGCTTTTCCATCCAATCAACTGAAGTTCAGTTGTATTGCCATGCCTGGCCAGAAATTGATGGTGGAAACCCCCCAAGCTTAATTGTCCATACAGATTTGTCAAGCTTGGAACAACCAACTGCCTTTGGAAGTCTTCCTCTCATTGGAATCTCATTACTAATAGGTCTTGAACACATGTAGAGAGGGTTTTTGTAATTTCAAGTTCTGTAAGCTTTTAACTAGCGCACAAAGAACTTTCTCATTATGAGCAATTCTTATGATGTGTTCAGTTTTTTTCTGCTGCAAACCTATTTAGACTTGGATTATTAAAAAGGTTGAAAACAAGATGATTTTAATTCAACACATTACCACCTAACGCCTAATTTTTGCATCTTGCAGCAGAAAATTTTTCAAAAAGCATTAATTGTGGCAAAAGCAGAAATTGCTGTCACAAGCAACTTCTCCCTTTCCCACAATGCTTTTTAAATCTACTCACATACCAAAACAGGAGAACTGAAAGGTATTTCACATGTTTACAAAGCTTTTCTGATGTCATCTGCTTCAAGTAAATAAATTGTCTGCAGGTGGTAACACTTGGTCAAGTGTCTGAGTTGCATACTCTCTTGTTGCAGTGTCCGTATGCTTTCTGTTGTATGGTGACCAAAGAAAGAAATCTGTTAAAAGACAAAGCTATTTTTATCGTTAAACTGTGCTACCAATTCATAGGTTTTTGCTATCTTTTCTGTTACCTTTAGTTTAAATCGAGATTAAATTATATATTTTTAGTGTTAAACTCTGCTACCATCTAGATTTTTGCAATCTGTTCTTTTACCATTTTGTTTAAATTGAGAGTAAATTACAATAAAAAAATGCCCATTTTTATTTGATGGAAATGCTCCTGCTTCAATTTTCAAGTTATCACATGTGAAATAAGCCCCTTTTGGGTAGTAGTGGCTAGTTTTAATCTTTCTTTTAATTTTTATGAGAGTACCAACTATTACCCAATTCACAACAGTCTTCCTGTCAATGCCTGGTGGCAATATTGTCCACCAATGGGGCTGTACGATTATATGTTCAAACCCAATTTCAAGAGGTTCTATCCCTGCTAATACCATCCTGTTCAGTTGTCAACGTCACAGGGCGATATGGTTTTTGTGTACCTACGCGCCGCATCACAGTCGAAACATACGCAAAGAAATAGTTCTTTAAGTATAATTGGCAGGGATTCATTGTGACATATGATAATACAAAACGGATAAATCTTACACTTGAATCAATATCTAGCTAGCAAATTGAAAAATTTACAGGAGTTTTTTCCTAGAAGAGCAAAATCTTTGCAAACCTTCACCGGCGGGTTTGAAAGCTAGCGTAAGAAGTCATGTGACAACAACAACTACAACATCTCTATAGATCGGTTTACCCACAATCCTTTAGGGAATAGTACACAGGTTATTGCAAAGCGCACCTGTCGAACACAATGCGCTAATACATCTGGCTTATGGAGTGGAAAGATACTTTAGAGCCCTATCCTAGCACTGGTGAATCCAGGAAAACCATAGTATAACTACAAAAATGTATAAAACTCCACACAAACAGACAAAAGTATTATTTTCTGCCTCGTTCACCCATTGATATTATGTACATGTCTTTGACCAAAGAGACCTAAAAAGCGTGATGCTTTTAAGTGGCAAAGCTATCTCCTCCCATACAGCAAAAGGGCATTTAACCCTTTGCCAAACGCCAAATTCTCGACTGTCCAAAATTGAATGAGTTTGCAGACGACATTTCAAAATGTGATGAAATTGGAAAATAATTCTGATAGGGCAAAAAGCATTGTGGGAAAAGGAGAAATTGCTCGTAACAAGCAATTTCTCCTTTTCCCACAATGTTTTCCAGAGTCGTCTGCAGCAAAGTGGTTAAATGTCGTAATTGTTTGTTAATGGGTTAACACAAACTGAGAGATCATTTCAAGGAAAAGACAAATAAAGGTATAACATTTATTGCAACAGAAAGACATATACAGTATCTCAAATTTGAACATTGCGTCCACATTTTAGCAAAAGTTTTTGAAGAGGTTCATCCTCAGCCCAGTTCAAACCACTGCCTAATATCAAACCTTGAAGGATGTTTCTCAGGTAGACATTTTTCTGTATTTTGGTCTGGAGGCTTTCGTGCAAACTGTAAAAGAGGGAGTATATACAATTAACATTTTACTAAACAAAACCATACTTTTGCTAGTTTTCTCCAGATGAATATAGAAATTCTTGTTGGAAAAAGGAAAAGTTACTTATCCAAAGTGAAAGCAAACTCCTTTTCCAAAAGTGTTTTTATCAAACCTTCTTAACCCTTATAATACTGGGACTGACTTCATGCTCATGCAAACAGGTTGGATCCAGGCAAGCCTCCCAGTAAATTATTGGCTGGCCTGTGATCATACATGTTTGCTAAACTGAATATCGTTCCTAAACAAAATTAAGCAGATATTTAAGGTTTTTAAGAGCAGACAACACAATAATCTAGTTTTAGAAAATTACCTAGCATTCTAAGGGTTAAGTTGCATCATGATAAAGTATTGATATTCTGACAAAGAAAACCTGTAAGACATCAATGAGTATCATCCTCCCTTTGCTCTTTAATATTGTCTAGCAGGAAAATGTTTTAATATTAATCATTTACGCCAAAGATAAAAGTAATAGACTGGAATAATTCAGTTAAGGTTAAAAGAAAAGGTTCAATGGTTTGGTCTAAATTTCAAATTAAGTATGTTTCCAGATCATTGACTAACAACTCAATATTTTTTGGTGATTAATCCCCTTAACAGCTTTTCCTTTAGATAAGCATTATGAAACAGGAGTATTTTGGAGAATATTCTCATCATGTTGTATCAATCAAGTGAACCAGTCAATATAAAACTGACAAATCATTAGAGGCAGATGTTTCTTACAACAATTTTTTTTTGTTTTTACAAAATTGCACCAACCATACCTTTGCCATTTTTTATCTGTAGTTAATGCCTTAAACTCTTGTTCTTTCTCCACTACCTTGCCATGAAGTTCTTCATATATTTGTCTGCTTTTTGTCAGCAGTTCTGAAAATTGATGTATGCAAATCTATACAATGAGTAATATTTTGGCCAAAGATATGTCACATAAAAAAACAGTGCGATGTCCGGAAGATCTGAATCAGGTTTAAATGTATTATGTTAATTGGATTTTTACATCATATCGTATTCAGGTTAAAATCGTTACCTTTTTTTGGGACTTCTTCATCATTACTCTTTAATATTGCGATACCCTACTCATCATTGATAACGAAAATAACCTTATTTTACTGCTAGAGCTGGGACGGGTAGCAATTTACTACCCGGGTACCCAAGGTGATACTACCCGCAGGTACCTGGATTACAGAGCCAATATTGTTCTCCCTTAGATCCATTAATTTGACCTCCTTAAGATTACCATTCAAATGTAGAATGGCTTCGAGTAATGGTTCCAGGTACTTTTGACTTACTGCGCTGAACAGAACATAAAAATGTAGATAGTTACGATAGCTAATGAGCAGCCTTCAAGTTGGAGATTATAGTGTGTGTGTGACATATTTGTGCAAATGTTGAGAAATGGTTAGGGATAAATGATTGCTAGTTTGGGATTTAGAAACTTCTGATTCACTTGTCAATTAGTGCTTATTCTCACACTAACATTTAACCTAGGTAAAAGTACCGTCGGGTAATAGGTAGTGATTTGCTACCTAGGTAGTTGCCTGTACCCGACCCGTACCTGAGTACTCATGTACACGTCCCAGCCCTATTTACTGCCTACAAGGGCCAATTAATCCATTACCAAACAATTACAATATTTGACCATTTTGTTGCAGACGACTCTGGAAACGGGAAAGGAGAATTTGCTCTTCTTTTCCCACAATGTTTTCTGTCCTATCAAAAACTTTCAATTTGGGACAGTCAAAAAATTGGTGTTTGGTAAAGGGTTAAGACAGTAGAATCATCAGCATTCTGTCAATCAGCTTAGAGACTAAAACTCATACAAGTTCAAATATACAGACACAGTGTTGACAAATATTTAAACAATTGGGCAAAGTGCTATATTACATTCCATCTCCAGTTGAATGCTCAAATTGAAATCATCAACCAGAACACAAGAAACAAAGAACAGACATATTTAAGCCTAACCTCTCAATGCAAACAAGATGCTTCATCCACATATATCATAATACATGTAAATCACTTTATGCACTGTATAAGTCTTATAATTCTGACAATGGGAGAACTAGATTCTTGTGAAGTTATTTTCCTTTAGTCACAATGGTTTCTACCTTAAATCATGAAGAAGTTCTTGATATTTTGTTTACCTGCCTCCAAATTGGAGCAAACCCTAATTTTCTTATATGGATTTTTGAGAGTAATGGGTATAAAACGTCATTGTCCCAAACTCAATAAAATGTCTAACAAAAAGATAAAAATGTGTTGCTAAGTCTATATTAAGACTCCTGTCCCTATGATTATATACCTTCTCTTCCATTTCCTATTCTTTTTTTTTTATTTTTAATACAAAATGCTGGAAATATGTTTTACTCACCAAAATTCTGTTTCCTTAAAAATTCAAGTTCATCTCTTAACTCGCTGTTTTCCTAAGAAAAAAGAAAACCAATGATTTCATGAATATCATATACATATAATCCCTATTGCACAAACCTGTATGTTATGTTATAAGGTTAAACTCAAGACTGAAGCTCAATGAAATTTCAAATCATTACATTCAACATTCTACTTTTCAAGTGGCGAAATACAATACTTTTGCAAACAAAAATAACTTTGTATGGAAGTAAAGCCTTTTTGAAGAGTGACATGCTTTGAGACAAGATTTAATCAAGATAAGTTTTTTGAGACCAGACCTAACCAGAGACATCAGGGGATAAAGTAAAATGTGAAGTAACATTGAGATGAATGAACAATGAGTGTGAAAATTGCTCCTTGCATTTCCTCACCAGTCTTACACAAAATACTCTTCAAGTGGCTGGCTGCTTTCACGCATGACAATAATTGATCAGTGGTGAGTGAAACATGAATCCTATTGCATTGACTTCATAAATTGTCAGTATTGAACAAGCTGCAATTTTGAAATCTGGACTATAGTATAATAGTAGAGGTGAGACAGGCAACTTACTGAATAGATGAGGCTCTATTTCTCACCAGAGCTTTCTTTACATCTGTAACCTTGTATATAACCGATACCTGTTTAAAACAGGCTGTTTTATATGCCATATGTAAGTTTATCTTTGAAAGTAGCCTCTTAATTTATATTTGACTGTGTACATTTAAATACCTTATAACCTTGGGCTGCAGCAGACGATAATTCTGCTATCTCTTCCATCAAAGCCTCTAGTTCCCTGTAATAGGCACGAAGAGAAGGTTTCTTTTTTTCTTATAACATTGCAGGAAAAGAAGAAATACTCATTCAAATGATTTTTCCAACAACACTTCTTTTTTTAAATCAGAGGGAAGTCATTTTAAATCAAATTGTTATCTGTTACCTCTCTTAGTTTAATTGTTAATATTTCATCAAAAAGTTTAAATTTTACCAGTTCTTTGATGTAACCTCTATCTTATATTGATGTTACTATGGCAGATTATCTAAGAAACTACTGTGAGGAAGCAAGAAACTGCTCATAACAAGCAGTTTCTACTTCTGATCTAAATGGGTTCAACTAAACATAACAGATAATATTGTTCTGTTTGTTTATTTTTCACCATCTATGTATAATACTCACTCTTGAGCATTAAAGCACATGTTCCCTGGATGACCTATCAGTACTAGGCTTATTGACTTTTGCTATGTTTTTCATTTAGGATCGGTCACAAAATCCCATATTGGGCTATTTGGTAATATAAAGTAGAAACATTTGAATTAGTCACCTTTTATTATCCCAATTCACCACTTGACTTTCTTTTTCAGGAAACAATATGGACGTTGTTACTTGTTTCAGACGTTCTCTGAAAGAAAGTTGAAGAGCACAAACTATTGCAAGATAGTATGTTATACATTAAGGTCCAGATAAGATGTGGTTTTCCTATACTGATGCAAGTATTTCTTCTTTAAAACCTATATATAGGGTTGTCATTCATATTGCCTTGACAATACTATTCCTTCAACTAACGACAAAATCAGACTTTTTTAGACATTGAAATACTGTATGATGGACACAGCATAACAACTCTCATCTCGACCATTGTTTATTGGTTGTATATTGGAGAAAACTGTCATATCAAAATATTCTTAAGTAAAGTTGACATGCATGAGCCCTTTTATAATCGTATATACATGTATGTTTCTACACCAAACATACTCTGGAAGAAAAAAAGAAAAAATTATATCTAAATCAATAAACTGCATAACTAACGAGAATTGAATAGAATTTTAAATTTCAAATGCACACAAATCTGCAATGTGAATCATGTATACATAGTTTGAAACTGCTTTGTATGCCACTTGACAAAATGCCTATAAGTTATGGTAATGATGGGGGATGTAAAATGGAACCACTTATAAAATGGAGTTCAATGGATGACAATCAACTCTTTATGTCATCACTTTTGACTTAAAGCATATTTCCAGTTTTTAAATGTTGTTTTTTAATGTTTCTTTTTTCTCTGAATGTTGAATCATAATTCAAGATACACAAAATGTCTCATTTTCAGAATAAACACCATGGATATCAGACAACTTACTGCTGTAATATCAGCTCTCTGGAATCTTTAAGGCAGGTTTTCTCCATTAACTCCGCATTCAACTTCTCATGGCTAGAAAGGAGAAGAGATTAAAATTACATTAAGGGTTCAATTTAAGACTACATTGATGTCTCGTTAATCCGAACACGTCCGTTCCCAACAAAATGTCTGGATGACCGAATCATCCGGACTAATGAAGCATAGCATGTTCGTATACACATTAAAACATAAACAGTCTGTATGCACGTGTATACTTATAACCCTTTAGCAAACGCCAAATTGTCGACCGTCCCAAATTGAAAGAGTTAGCAGTCGTCATTTCAAAAGGTGATGAAATTCGAAAATAATCTTCTGATATGGCAGAAAATATTGTGGGAAAAGGAGAAATTGCTCATCACGAGCAATTTCTCCTTTACCCACAATGTTTTCAAAAGTAGTCTGCAACAAACTGGTCAAATAATTCCGTTCCCTTACAATTTCGTTCGGATTGCGAGACATCCGGATAATCAGGGTCCGGATAAACGAGGCTTCACTGTATAGTGTTTCAAATTTGTGAAGGACTTACTGTTGTCTTTCAAGGAACCCTTTATACACATTTATGACCCAGTATGAATGAAATATAAACTTTAACCCTTATAGTGCTGGAACCGACTTCGTGCTAATAGGTTAGATCCAGGCCACCAAGTAAATTGGCGGCTGGCAAATCAGGACCTATTACTGCATGACTCTTCAGTCAATTAAGGAATCTTTTATGAAGCACAAAAAAAAACCAGAAAACAAACGTAAATAAGGACTTAGCTTTGAGGCTAATGAATATAAATTACTTAGTCTACAAAAATATAACTTACCTATTGTAGAATGTTAAAATCATATTTCTTGTCTGTTTAACGAACATGTCAGAAGACCATTTGCTAAATGTTCCACTTCATAGTCTATACAACTAACTATCAAGATTCAATATCGTTAATACGATTGTCTTCTTTAGTCAAAAACAATGATCAATTTGAATGGATACAAGGCTGTTCTGATTAGAAACTTGAAAATGATAAAAACTTTACTTACAGAGTTTTTAATTCATCTTCTGTCATTTTATCAATGTCATCATATCTTCCTGAAAAGGTAGAGTTTTATTTTCAACCCTTCATTAACAATTATTATTCATCGATTAAATCAAGAAGCAAAAAAAATTAATGAATACAATTGTTTATTTCAATAGCTCAGGCCTAAGGCCCATAATACACATCTAATATGCAAGAGAGTGACCTAATAACATACATGTAATTATTATCATGTATGGTATAATATATTGTTATAAATGATGTGTTTGACAAAATATGATGCATTGACTATACCACTTCATCCACCCTTACTTTTTAAAAAGTCCTTTCTCAGCTAAAAAGCATGGTTAACATAAAGTTAACTGTTAAATCAGCGATACATTATTATTAAAATGAGCAAAAAACATTAAAAAAACATATAATGTATCACTAAACAATTAATAATGTTTTTGGAATGATTTTTGCTCATTTTTATTATTTATTATAAAGTTCATTCATTTGTCTGCTCATCCTGCTTTTGCTTTCAATTTGGAAAGTCCCAAATCGATTCCCAGGATAAACCCACGCCGGAAGAAACAAGACAGCAGAAGAACCTCCCTTTAGGCGAAGTTTTTTTCCGTACATCCCCTAAATCACCATATAAGATGAAAAGTACACAAAACAATAACTTGCCTTCAGATCTTATAACACTAGAAAGTAATCCACCCACCTTGTCTGTTTGCCAAGAGTTGTACTTCAAGTTGGAATTTCTGAGCCTTAAGCCATTCATTTTGCCTGAGTAGGTCTAGACTGGGTTTATCTGGTCCCTGATTGGGCGAGTAATCCATGTTTGGACTGACATTCATTAGATCAGGGGTCCTGCCCGTTTGCCCATCATCTCCGGGACTAACACTCGGGACATGGTCTGCAGGGCTGACACTTGGAATGTAATCCATCCCTTCGTTTGTTGTCATACCTTTAGCTCAAAGACACCTGTGACAGATATAGATATATTCATATATTATTGACTGCCTTTGTCCACACATAGCTTTCGAATCAAATATCATTAGAAAGAATTATCATCTGAGATCTTGTCAAATGATTCATATTTATGGCTTTTAAAGGGTCAATATGTATATCTGGCTGGGTATGAGAGGGTATACGGACATTTGCCCCCGAAGCTAGCTTGGCCTGCTATATCAGCAGTATAGGAGCCTAGCATATATATAACAAGCTTGAATTGTGCAGTTTGTTAATTTCAAAAGCTTACATTTATCATGGCATTTAATGAATTGCGCCTATTATTCATTATTTATTGCCAAACCAATACACAATCTAAACATCGCCAAAATACGGCGTCCAATTAAGATATCTCATTTAACTTACTTTGCAGGAAAACACTATTACCAATCAGCCACATTCTTAAGTCCAATTACACTTTGTATTGGTCAAATAAATTGTTTAAGCAACACACGCTCTTTAATTTGAATGACCTTGATCATAGCTAATTACAGTTGTTATTGAATCGATTTACATTAAATTGCAAGTGTACTAAAACTATGATTTTTTAATGATTAGTATCATTCCATATTTGGAATTTCACAAATAAGTTTAACGTTCGTTGAACGTTTATGCAAATAAGGAACCTAATGCATTGTTTGAGAGAACATGCAGGTATATATATATA
This sequence comes from Cerastoderma edule, assembly GCA_947846245.1. NCBI lineage: Eukaryota > Metazoa > Mollusca > Bivalvia > Cardiida > Cardiidae > Cerastoderma > Cerastoderma edule. The sequence continues at coordinate 13,895,866 of OX401412.1, forward strand.
GACAACACAACCGCTCAGTGTACGACGGGGTTTTCACTGATTGGATGTGTTTGCGTCTTTGAGACGTTTATTTGCTCGGTTCGTTACATTGGTGGCAGCGGTGGGATTAAGATTTCTCCTTCTATCAGAGTTGCCTTCCCCACGTGTCTTCCAAGGGCCAAGACTCGGAACGAGTCTTCTCGGAAGTGGGAGTTGGGAGTTTTGTAACGTTCGTTGAATGTTTATGCAAATAAGGAACCTAATGAATTGTTTGAGAGAACATGCAGGTATATATATAGACAACACAACCCCTCAGTGTACTAGTGTTTTTCACTGATCACATGTGTTTGCGTCTTTGAGAGAGGTTCATTTGCTCGGTTCGTTACATAAGCATGACTTTACCGTTGCTAGTCAAATCTCGTTTCTAACCGTTTCCACTTTGTTCATGACAGATGTGTGCATTGTGTGCAACATTTAAATGAAAGGCACAATTTTAAATTTTAGGTCTTTGAATTTTCTTTATGAGAAATGCAGTTGCTACTGCAAAAGAAAAAAGAAATGTTATGTATTAAAGTAAAACTCTTATACGTAACCACCTCAAGTAATCTTGTATTCTTCATTTCTATCAATGTTAGCTATTAAAATTAACACATTGCGCAATTTAAAATTGTAATTTCATACGATAGTACTTATTTAGTCTTAAGAATGCAGGATGTTATTCAACATTTGGACATTTATCGTGCTTCGCTACATCTCAATGCCATCGTGACTTTTATGTAACAAATAAATTCCGATGAACCGACTGAGTGATTAAAACTTTCGATGATCCATCAGTGGTCAAACGTGCGCAGAAAATCTGTGCGCAAAAATCTAAAGTAAAAATCACGGTTGACTCTTGACTCGAAGATGTCAGTCAAAATAGCAATAGCCTTCGAAACCAGAAACCTTGACCAAGTAATTATAAAGTGGCATAGTTGACCCCGCCTGGTTAACCCACAGGCCGAGTTGAAAACAGGCCACAATACTGTTAACATGATTTTTAAGCCATTTGTGGTCTGTGCCAGGTTCTAGAGACCAACCAACCCATGTTCGATTCTCAATATAAAAATCAACCATTTCACCATGGAGTGTCCTTTGACAAGACACATATCATTGCCTAGTACAGTCAACTCGATTGTTTTGGATCATCGACAGTTCCGGATCATCTTATGTTTGTTGTCAAATTTCTATGAATGCGAAGAAACTCTGGCCTTAAAAACTTTTAACAGTCATTTAGCATATTCATTTAGCTCTAGACAAAACCAAGATGACATTTCCACTTCTGGTAAAGCGAGCTCACTCAATTTGGAATTGTTCTTTAAGACCGAGACAAGTCACCGGAAGTTGACCTAATTTCAACGATATTTTTTGTAAGAAAAATTATAATAGAATGTATTTATGCAAAATGTTCACGCTTAAACGGGTCTGGGATTGTATAATTGCATGATGAATAAAGGCAGGTGAACTCGACAGTATCGGATCACCGCTTTGATTTATAGGGGTCGTCTCAACATTACTTCCGGTCATTCTCGTAAGCTCTTAAAAGGAAAAAGTAAAATAATTCTTTAAAGGGAAATCACACAAGGCATTTGGTTGATGAAAATACAGTATTAATTGATGATATTTTTTTCGATCTATTTGTCTCTTTGTGAAGTTAACCCTTTTTACAATAAATGATATGACAATTAACGTGATTCGGAACTGCCACATTTGATCCGAAAATGTCGTGATGACCCCGATCTTGTTTTCTTCAAAAACTGAAAAATGGTTAATAAAAGCTGTTTATCATTGTTATGAATTAGACAGAGGAAGAATTCTTCGTTAAATTCATATGTTGATTTCTACAGTAAATTGGTTAATACCAGAAGAAACGATCTTTTATCTATAAGTGATCCGGAACTGTCGGGTTGACTGTACTGGTAGGTCATCAAAGAAACATGTATTATAACGCCCCGAAGTGAGTCCATAACAAAAATGGAAAAAAAGAAAGCCTTGTGCAAAGTATAAACTTTACAGCTCTCATCCGACTCAGAAGAGTTCATTGATCAGAGGTAAAATTGTGAAATAAAGCCGAAATGAACGAAACTTTCCTGCGATGGTATCTTTCTTCCTACATTGAAACCTGCTTTAAAGTTGGTGGAAAAAATATCAAATACAGTTACCTTTTAAAATGTTTTTGTTTAGCGCCAAGTTAGTTGTTTTTGTTTTCATTTTATCATTTTGAAAGATTGTTTACCAGCTTAAGTTTTCTAATTTAAGGCAACAATATATAAAATCGGAAACCAGCCATTTTACGCGTTTGATTTTAAGTTCCGAATCGTTGAGAAAAATCAGGGATAAAATTCTTGTTCGGTTCCGAACATTCAGATAAACCTATCCTGCCATGGAGGATAGGATTGAAGCCGACCAGAGGCGGAGTGAGAGCGAAGAATCTAACGCAGCAAGGAGAGAAAATCCCGGAGAAAGTCCACAACTACCAGAAAATAACGCCGAACAACCAGTGCGAGAAATAACCCAGACGGACCACCTCAACAAGCAACTGTTAAACGCATTTCTGGGTCGAATCAACCAGAACACAAAGGAAGAGAACTCGGACGAACCTAAAGAATCGGACGTTGAATGGGAAGACGAGCAGGAGGACCAACCTGGTCACTGACATGTCGTAATGCTGATTTCATTTAATTAAATTTTTCGTTGTTTGAGTCCTCCATATCTTTTACTATCAGTTAAAAACTTTGATAAATCCTATTTGAAGTAATTTGTGGGTATACTGGTGTACCCTAATTCCGTGGTACTTATGGTTACATGAATAACAGAAAGGAAGAGGAGAACTTAGCTGTCAACATTCAGCTTTATAACATATTTCATTCCTCATTTACGATCTTCTCATCATTATTTTTAAATGGAGTGTGACAGAAATAGGGTTTATGTATAAATACTACTTCTACAGTCTTGCTGTAAAAGCCGGCTTTTATGGGTGATTCGGTAGAGTGGTTGGCTTTCTCTCGAAGTTAAGCAACATACTAAGTGGTTAATACCTGGATGGGTGACCCACGATGGCTTTACTCCGAGAGGGACCCGATACACGTTACAAAATTGGTGGCAGCGGTGGGATTTGGTTTGATATCACCATCATTCCCGTACCCTTAATTGTTCGTAGCATGTTCTCGATCCTTGTTTCTGCATTGATGCAGTGTTTATAGTGGCAATAGTACCTTCTTGAAATGTAAAAAAGTCGGTAACTGGCCATGTATGTCTTTGTGACATTTGTGACTTCGGGACAAAGTCAAGAGAAAGGTGGGAGAAATGTGACAGAAATAGGGTTTATGTATAAATACTACTTCTACAGTCTCGCTGTGGAAGCCGGCTTTTATGGGTGATTCGGTAGAGTGGTTGGCTTTCTCTAGAAGTTAAGCAACATACTAAGTGGTTAGTACCTGGATGGGTGACCCACATCTGCTTTACTCCGAGAGGGACCAGATACACGTTACAGGAGCACAGAAATGCTCTACGTAACAAATTAATTGGGTCACTGGCAGCCATTTGCATTTTTGAGGCCTTACCCTAATTCAGTGGTATTCAGGTCAAACACAATTTTTTAAGTATCAGTCCAAAATAATTAGGGTATAACATACTAGGGACGAATCCTGAAACAATTTGGTCGTGTCTGACCCAAGAATTGTGGAGAATTGCAGACGAACTCAACAGTGTGAAAGGATTTGTTGAGGGTCTTAGATTTGAGTAAAAAGTGTGAAAATATCTGGTATTTTCGGAGCTCTCTGTAATATGAGGAGAATTTAATTGGATTGTATTGGTTTTAATCCAGAAAAACATTCATTCTTGCTTCTTTGGAGTTCTTACATTGTGCTGCGAAAGTAGATCAGGTTGGTGTGTTACTTTATGGAAGCAGTATGACATTATGCAAATACCACTGAATTAGTGATACCATGAGATTAGGGGAATTGACTATACCTATTTGAATCGTTTCATTGAGATGCAAGTGAAACAAACCAAGCATAAAGAACTCCCAAAGACACAATCATATCCAATTAATGAAAAACACTGTCCTGCAATGGTTGGTTCTGCTATCTCATAATACCTTCATGTTCTTTGTAACAAAGTTCTAGGCTTTCAAATTGTAGTTATGATTTATGGAAGCAGTGACGAAAATAGCTAGTTAAATAATCCATATGGCATGCCTCTTGTCTTGATCTCTGCCTTTGGAATTATTGATTACAGGTTGGTTCGGTAAATGACTAGTTCTGTAAAAAAGAAAACTATAGTAAAGGGTCTGGCTGGTTCGGTAAAAACCTTTAATAGAGAGAGCAACAGATAAATTGGGTGTGAAAAACAGTTAAATCCCATATTAATTAAGTGTTGATTAATTAGCACTTACTATTATTTACATACTTGCAAAATAGTTTATTTTCTATGTCTCTAACACTGTAATTTACATACTTACAACAATTATTTTAGTCATTTCATGTTTACACACATGGGTGTTATCTATGTCTCTTATTTGATTAAAGTAAAATCTATGCAGTTCGTTTTATAATGCAAACACTCAAATTAATCAATTAAAGTAGGAATTTCACAACATAAGTATTAAAACAATCAAACTAGTTGTTTAAAGAAGGAATTTCATAAATTAAGTGCTAGAAGGAATTTCATAAATTAAGTGCTAAAAGAAATGCATTTCATACACTAAGTTTTAGTCTAGTAAAGATTTTTACCGAACCAGCCAGACCTTTTACTCTAGTTTACTTTTTTACCGAACTAGTCATTTATGGAACCGACCGTCACTCGAATTATTAATATATAGCTGTCTGTACTTCAATGGAAGAAGCTGTGGGTTGTCATACACATTTTAAAAGATCAGCCTCTGTTTTTGAGATTAGTTGTGGTCTATCAAGTTAAAGGAAGTGCTAGCTGTGGGAAGGCCCCTCTTAGTGGAGACCCATGGTATAAGATCCAATATTCCTATAAGATTTTGTTACCTGGGTTACATATAATTGATAAATCTTAAAAAAATGCCCCAAGAACAATGTTATTATAATGTGTCTTGAGGCCAAATTTCTTTTCTTAAACTAGAGGTCTCAATAGACATATCTTGATAAATATCGTCCCTCTAAGTCTTGTTTAAATAAAAAATGTGGTAATATTCTGTTTGTATTACAGTTAACTTGGACCTTTGATGTAAATGTTGTGATATAATTAAACCAATGTTTAAAAAATTCCATTGTTTCATAGTTCTGGCAGGCCCACAAGGCTGTCAAAGACAAAAACAGATATGTGTCTCTGTTAGATGTTCTCTTTGAATTGTTTTCTCTTTCTCTCTTGCAGAAAAAGTATTATGACGAAAGCTATTGTTGTTGGAATAAGTGGGTAGGTTTCCTTTTACAAGCATATCTATGGGTAATTTTACCCTTCTAATCTGGTCTCCGATTTATTTGTTAGTTCTCTTAGATATTTGCAGTAGACAAGATATAAAAGACTCTCACCAAAGATGTGATTTTCAAGATTAGATTATTAAGTTGCATAATGCTATATTATTGAAAAATGCCTCTAAAAAAGCTCATAACTGTAAGGTAAAGCTATGGCACATTTATCTAAACGTAACATACATACAAAACTGTTTATTTTTTTTTGTTAGCAAAATCTAAACTTAGAATTACCCATAAGTTGCAAGCAGTATTATTAGATATAACCATCCTTACAGGTATATGATTATGACCCTCCATCTGCCCTCTTACTCCCTTCAATCTTTGAACTTTTATCATCAAATAACTGTACATGCACATACATAAGTGAAGTTCCTCAAAGCAGTTAAATGCATTGCATCAGTTGTTCTTTTTAGGGCCACAAATAGTGGGAAGTCAACATTAGCTAGCAGACTGCTTTCAGACATTCCAAACTCAATCCATGTGCGCCAGGACGAATATTACCTGGTTCCAAATGATCCAAACTTATCTCCCCTTTATATATCAGAACTCAACCATCACAATTGGGAAGGTAAGTAGAAAATAAGATGATATACTCTAATCTACATCATGATCCAAAGCAAACAAGTGCATTATTACAGACACTTCACATAAAAGCATTGGAAAACACTAGTATGATAATGCCTCAGCATTTCACTTTTTGTGTAAATTAAGTTTAGTTTAAACTAGGGATGGGAACGAATAGTGAAATCATTATTCTAATATTCAACTAGAACTATTCAAATATATTCGAATATTCGATTTTAGAATTCGTTTTGATGTCCGAATGTCTGCATGAACGAATACTAGTACACTAGTCCTCTGTTCAAACCTTTTGTGTATAGCCGATATCTGTATACATGTACGTGCATGCAATATCAAATATTACAGTTTCGGACGTCAAAACGGATGGATGCTTGCCATTCAAGTGATTCAGTAGGTTGGATGTTGTATTCTTGAATACAAAGTCCTGGTTACACAGGTTACAGGTCGCCTTCGACTTGTCGGCAGAACGAGTAAAGTAATTCCAGACACGTGATGGAGACATTGTGATGTTTATCGAATAGATGTAGAAATTAGAATGAAGATAAGTTTGACAAATTATCCTGAAGAAAAATATACTTTCTAACACATTATTTGATTGGTCTTCGTGCATATGCAATCATGATTACGATTGGTTATTGAAAGAGTAATTGTTTAATTTCACGACAAACAAGTTACGTGATTGGTTGACACTGACAATTGTCAATTAGCGTGATTGACTTGTTTTGGATAATAAGGCGCAAGTGCAGATCATTAAGGTGTTAGATTTAGCGGCTTAAAATCGACTATTTTCACACTTAGGAATTAATCGTTTTGCAAACTGTCAAAAGATGTGGTAATTTGTCACAGGTGTTTTACTGTGTGACATACATTGTAAAAACATCGTAACTGCACCTGGGAGCTAGGCACGTTCTTCGATATTTGGGATCGGTTTAGAGGAAGAAAATGAAAATAAAACAGCATTATTTTTGAATAAAATTTATGGTAAACATACAGTAATATGGGTTCATTAAAATCGAATATTCGAATACTATTTTGCTATTCGAATATTCGACTCGTTATTCGAATATTCAAATATTCGTTCCCATCCCTAATTTAAACTGATTTATTTGACATCGATTGTGGAACAAGTTCTTACAACTTAGATTAATCAATCTCAATTCTGCTTCCTGGATACATAACCAGTAATCGCGCAGAATGTGGATCAATGAAAGTTCGCAGGGCAGATCCCGCTTCTCATGGGGGTCAAACCCACGACCCTTGTGTCCAGAAGCCGACGCTCTACCCTTGGACTACTGTCTTCTACTGTAAGAAAGTTAATTTAGTATTCTGAAGTATTCTTCAAGGAAATATGTGCTTCAAAATGACGGGTGATCTTATTTTGTCATGATGGTGTGACATTGTTAATGTCCAGTTTAAAAAAACAAAATTGTGGATATTTTTTGTGAACTATATTTTTGGAACTTTGGACAAATCTAATTAATTTGTGACTTTTTATGGATGTCTTGATAAGTTGAACTGATTTATTGAGGTATTCAGTAACCTTCAGTAACCTTTGTTCATTTGTTTGGCTGGTCAAGTGGACACGATAGTTGCAAAGAAAGCGCTGCTGTTCGAGAGAGTATGAATTGACACTGATATGAATAGATGGAAATTTATCAGTATAGATGGTGATATCAACTATTTGCAACTTTATGTTTTTCTGTTACAAAGGAAATACTAATAAGGGTAAAATAATCATCAATACATAACAGTTGCAAATAAATTCAATTGAATGATTGAATATGCAGCTTTTCACATTATATAACAGGGGCTTATGAATTGGTAGACACATTTTGATTGTCTTAGTTATGAAAACCATTCATTGTTATCTTCACTTTTACACAAGTTAATGAACCAGCAGCAGTGAATAGTTAAAGAAACCACTTTGACAAAAAAAAACAGGGCTGCCGCTGGATTTGTCCCTTTTGTTACATTGATTTTCTATCGAATATTACAAAAGAAATTTTTTTTTCGTTAAATAATTGTTGAAAGCTGTGGCTATCAATTTGGACCAGTACCAAGATCTCATATGAAGTAAAAGTTTGATGTTATTGTGTTGTGGAATAGATTACAGGGCAATAGAGATGGATAAACTGGTTGATGACCTCAAGGATATGGTCAGACAAGCAGAGAGGAAAGACACAGGGACAGTTATACTGTTGGATGGGTTTTCTATCTTCGGTTGGAGGTATGGGTCCTTTCTTACAAAGATTCCTAGCTTAGCGTCTCAGTTTACAGTTAAGATAAGAGGCCCCCATGTACTAGTGGTTGGAATACAAATCTTTAAATCACATGGCTCCTTTCCCTGTGGGTTCAAATTCTGATGACGAAATGATTTTTATGAGTCCACTGGCTGACTTGCCTTACCCCCATGGTTCTTCCTTGCTTGTCCAGCCCTTATAGGCAGTTAAGATGGGGCCTTCCTCAATGATTATGAGTAAGGTATCTCAACATACTGGTAACTTAAATAACGTTGGGTGAATAACCCATATGAATATGGATCAAGTTGAGATTTTCTAAGTTAAGATATGTTTAACCCCTTATTCCATGATACCTCACTTAACTATATGTGCTGGAGAAGGCTTTAGAAACCGCTGTGAAAAAAAGATGAATTTATTCACAATGATTTCTGTCATGTATCATAAACAATTGGAATTGTGAATCCTTTAGCGTTTGGGTTTTACTTTGAATTTGAAACAGTCCCAAAATCTCGCATTTCGGAAATGGTTAAGTGCCTTTGTAAACAATTGCAATATCTTAGTTTATTACAAGAAAAACAGATATTTAGGCTCAACAATGTAAAAGATCATCAATGATGTAATTTTGTTCTGTGTTTCACTTATTTCAGGCCACTTGTGTCTCTCCTGGACAAAAAATATTTTCTGACTGTTGAGAAAAATGTTTGCTATGAAAGAAGGAAGTAAGTATATCCATGTTTTTATTACTCCTATCTATTTTTATAATTCATCCATATTATAGTATTGGATGTATACTGTTGTAAACCCTTACTTCAAAATACCTCACTTTACTGCAGCACCTGCAGAAGACGTTGGATACCACCATGACAATGGATTCTACCCAATATCATAAAGAAGAGCTTTTTTTCTTGCTTTTTTTTGTCATCTGCTGTTGCTTTGAATTTGGACCAGTCATTAATTTCTGTATGGAGTGAGTGAGAAATATTACTTTGTTAGGTATGCCTAAAAAAGTTGACTGGTGTTTCTGTTCTGACCCACCATAGTTATTGTTTACTATCCTTGGAAAAGGCACTCTTTCTTTTGACGCATAGTTAATGAAAGTCATCGCATCATACCGATTTTTTAAAACAATGTTCGAACTTCATTAAATTAACTTCAATAAATCACAATAGTGGAAACATGCACAAAGACTCGTATGTCAGCTGTGTTTACAAGTTTATCACAGGAGTTGTCAAACTTAAATTGTCAAAGATAGAGTCCTCAAAGTCATTGAATCATACTTATGTGTTTTATTATTCTATTATTTTGGTACAAACTGTGGTTATGAAAATCATCATAAGCTAAGCCAAAAATGTAATTCCAAAAGCAGAGGATAATAACATTGAATTGCATTGAAGACAGTAGTTTTGATTACTTATTGGGTACACAAAAAAATGCAAATTTTTATGCTTTGCTGCAGAAATGTTAAAGTAGTAAATACATAAATGAGACACTGGTTTACATTTTAAGTTAATGATTTATCCTGTCACAAGTGCAATTAACGGACCGATAATAGGGTGCCATATAACATTTGTGATATCCGGCACTAACCATATATCACACATTCATGTGTGAAATCATGACGTCATGGCATATGACGTCATGTGTGCATCATTCTCTTCTTGTCTTCTGTCTTTTGTTTCTTTTATTTTGTATTTTGTTTTCAGTTTGTTTGTTAATAATAATACATGGAGGTAACAGGATAAATAGAATAGATTGTTGGTTACTTTGAATACGAAATGTTATCGGGCTCGGCCTTGGATTATCCTTTTCGCCTTTGGCTCACCGGATAATATTCCTACACCTTGCCCGATAACATTTCAGATTCATGATACCAACAATCTATTCTCTATGTAGCTATGATGACATTTCTCATAATGATCCTACTCTTCATAAATCTTGTATATCCCAGAAAACGTCATTATGATCCACCAGATGTTCCAGGATATTTTGAGCAATATGCATGGCCGAAACATAAAGAGCACATGAAAGCCATTTCTGACCAGGGAGACATAGGTATGTCACATAGATTGTGATACAAGCTTCAAGCTTATTTGATTCACTTTTGACGGGTGCTTCATGGATATTTAACCAGTACTTGGGCTGATTTGTGTGTTAGTCCCGGCAATTTTCACATCGCCTAAGGGGGATTAAGCCCTGGACCCTTGGACCAAGAAGCCAATGCTCTGCCTCTTCACTATTGTGGTCCATAGGTATGAGCTGTAATAGAGGTTTTGACATGCTTATGGATATATTTATATCAAAATGTAAATACCAGATTTTTGTAATTTTACTCACAATATTCTTTTGGCTAATTCATGGAATTCCATCCTTTATTTCTTACTCCAATAGACCAATGATAGATTTTTAAATGAAAATTTAACAAGGTTTAGAATATCAGATATGTAGAAAAAAAATTCAATAACATTCAGTTGGAGCTTCACACCATTAATTTGTAAGGGAGATAATTCTTAAAGTCACCAACACTTAATACGCAAAAACAAATGAGAGTATTCTCCCCTGCATGTATGTCAATATGTATGTACTACATTTCTTATGGTCATTAACTTGATCTTCCCTGTGCGTTAAACAATTATCACATTTTACAAAATATTAACAGTAACATTACCGATTGCTTATTTCCCATGTGTCTGCATTTTCACAATTTACCAAGCAAACAAATGAAAAAATGATTAAATTTATTGCGATACAATTCCAAATAAGGTTTTGGAATTGGAGATATATGATTTCAATGTGTTCAGATGCTTCGGGTTTCTTGAAAGAATTCTACAAAATAGAAAAAAGGTTTGAATTCTGTTATGAAAATGTAAATATTTGATGATTAGGCTATTCCTTAGAACATCTGTCAAGCATGTGAAATGATGCACTTGCCCAGTTCGGTATAGGTGTTTGGCTCACCTCTTTCTTATGCATAATCCAGAGTGTACTCATACATTATTCCACGCTCTTCACAGATGTATGCTGGAATATCCTATATTTATCACTGATAAAACAGTGTCTGTTTATCATTTTTTAAACTAACACTAATAGTGCTGGACTGACTTCATGCTTATGTGAACAGGTTAGATCCAGGCCAGCGGCTAAGTAAATTGGCGGCTGGCCTGTGATCTTACTTGTTTACTACTTTGAGTATCTTTGCTCAGCAAAGTTAAGCAGATATTTAAGGTTTTGGAAAGCAGACAACATAAAAATCTATTTTTTAGAAAATAAACCCAGTATTCTATGGGTTAAGATACAAAATTATATATTGTAAGTGATAATAGCCTGGCACATTTTTAAATGTTTCCTTATATTTATTTTCAGTATATTTCAAGTCAGGAGAGAGCATTACAAACATGGCATTGCAGATAACTGAAGACATTAGAGAATTGATGAATCAATGACAAACACTACAGTTTAACCCTTAGAATGCTGGGTAATATTCTAGAAATAGATTTTTGTGACGTCTGCTTTCTAATACCTTAAATATCTTCTCAATTTTGTTGAGAAAAGATTTCCCGAGTAGCAAACAGGTTAGATCACAGGCCAGCTACCAATTTACTTTGGGGCTGGCCTGGATCTAACCTGTTTGCATAAGCATGAAGTCGGTTCCAGCACTGTGAGGGTTAACAATGAAAAACAACAACCAATATATATTATGTGTTTTGTCTTAAAAGTGGTTTTAATCAACACGCTTATCAGGACATTAGTTTTCTTGCACAATGCATTTCATTTATGCCAACTTCATCCAAATAGCTGTTCACCATATTGACTCCTTCAAGGACATATGATTTAAATTGTTTTTTGTAATCTATTGCTCATATTGGATTGTATAACTGTCAAAGTTTAAAAGAACAGCAATTGACGTTATAGATTTAGCAAAAGTCTCATTTTGTTTGCTATATTATGTAGAAAGAATTTTGACAAAAGGAGAAATAACTCGTGTTGAGCAGTTTCCCATTAAATCATGTTGGATTCATACATTTTTTGCAGCAGATCCATTCACCACTTATTTCATACCTTACGTTTATCAACTTCTCTTTGAAAACCACTCAATCTACATAATTCAAAATCTGTGTCCTACTTTTAATGACAAGTTGTTTTAAACTGACTCTTTATAAATTCCACTGTGGCTGGTCCATATTCAAAGAATAAGCATACAGTGACTTTATTTATGAATAAATAGAAACATAGAGAATAAATTGACAATTTTGTTTTGAAACAGTGCTGCGAAAATAGGAAGGTCGGACTGTTTTCTCAAAATTCAGATGTAGAAAGGCATTCTTGTTGTCAAATTTGAAAAATGCGTTTTAAAACAAAGTGTTCATGTATATTTTTTTTCGCCATTTAATAGGGCTTTTTTCGCCATTTAATAGGGCTTTTTTCTTTTGCAAATGAAAAGCAATAATGGAAAGATGAATGTGTCATGTTATTTATTAATCCTGCCAATGAAGCCATTTAAAGTTTACCCAATCTTGAAACAAGCCTTTTAAAGTCTTATTCCACTTTCAAAACGCATAGCAACCAGAAATAATGTGTTAGTTGTCGGCTTGACAGAGTATGTCATCTCCTGACAGAGTATGTCATCTTTTAGGTGACTGCTTGATATCAAGTTATCCTTTAGTAGTAAACTGACCATATGGAATCCAGAATTGTTGCCAATATCAACCCTATGGCCATGTAGAGTATAAGCCATTACAAATACTTGCAATATAGTCTGGCAAATAACTTACTCACTTTTGAAGCAAGCAACTCGGTACTAAGCAAGTGCTCTGAAGTGTCTTGCCAAAGGACACTCCCATGCAATCCGGGGAGCGGGACAAACCTTGCACAATCAACCTAACCCCAAGCAGAAAGACTATACTACCAATATTTTTCTAAAGGCTAAATTTTTCGAATCGACAACCTATACTAAAGTCGAATGGTCAGTTTCTCTCGACGAAAGCGCGGGGGTTCACTTACCTTGCGTTTACAGAAAAAAATGACTGGTAATTTATGCATTGGTGATCAGGGTACCGTTTTACTAAACAGTTTACGCTTAAGATTTGCGTAAGTTTAAAACAACAATTCCTCTTATTTCAATATTGGACGAAGCAATATTGCAAAGTGACACATCATTGGAATCGTCTCTCCGAGGCGCTTCCAATGAAGTGCAACATTGTACTTTCGTTCAAGATACTATCCAAGTTTATTAATTATGACTTACGCAAACATTTTCCGTAAGTTGTTTAGTAATACGGGCCCCAGGTGACTTATAAGTCACCATTTGGGCCGCGTCACGCAAAAAGGGGCACTCGGACATAAATAAAATACCCTGACTCAGATCTTTCTTAGCGCTATTATTCCAGCATCTAGTCACGACAGTTAACATTTGCATTTATTTAAAGGTAGAACTTGATGTCCTCTAAGATGGCAAACAGTGTAACCCCAGACCAGCCGCCACGTCAGTGACGTGGCGGCTGGTCTAGGGCTACACTGTTTGCTATGTCCGAGTGCCCCTTTTCCCGTGACGTGGCCCATTTATAAGAATGGCATACAGTGAGATTTCATTATTTTATTTATCGTCTGCATCTTATGTTGGTTCGATTTGGACCGATTACACGATCATACCTGATGGGATGCGTTAGTTTTGTTTCGATGGAAATGCGTCTAGCTTAGTTTAAACTTATTCATTTTTCATCAACAAGTTCTTACAACTTAGATTTGTCACTTTCGATTATGCTTGTTGGACACATGAACAATACCAGCGCTGAATGTGGATTAATAAAAGGTGGATTATGGGATTCGAACCTACGACCCTCGTGTCCCAAGGTCGACACTCTACCCCTGCTGGACCGCAGTCCTCCATATGAAAACGCGTAAGCATGCATATTCATGTTGCCATTGCGGGCGACTATTAATCAGTACTTGGCACTGATTCGTCAATTTTCATGGTTTCAAGCGCATAAAGAGACATCTCAAAGAAAAAATCTTATCTGATCCATGGAAAACATTGTCTCTTTAACTAATCGTTTTTGATCCCCACGTGTTCTCTATAACATTGTATTATGTTCTGATTTTGCATAAATTCGTCTACATGCGTTACAACTGGTTCGGGCTTTTGAACCATCAGCATACATGGTAACGTATAGTCTATCTGCTGTAAACGGGTATATAAGATCTATAATAAATAAAGTTTTACGAGGAAATGTGCATACGATGTCACGCATTTGGATTAAAACATATGTTAATCAATTCACTGTGGACATACTTTGAAGAATGTTCCCAATGGCCATTCTGCAGTGTGTATCATTATAGTAGTACAGCCGTTGTGTAGTTTTAAAGAAATGAATTATTTACTTTGAAATTTCTTAACGTCTATGGACAAGCACCTTTAAGGCACGTGAGTGAAGTGTTGTTCGCAACAGCCATATTTTGCCACTACGATTTCTGCAACAAATGAAATGCCTATGTTTCCTACTCGATGATCACCCGGCAGTTTCTAACAAGTTGTGATCGTTCGGAATAGTATTCAAGTTTTGTAAGAGTTAATGCATGTATGCACTCGACCAACCTTTAGTTTTAATTGGGATAATGCCACAGATCGAAAACTGCACGAGTCAACTACCATACGAAACCTTTTGTTTATTTGAAGTATTCATTACTATATTTGGAAGTATACAATGCGATAAGATGAGACATAGTGCATAACGAGCATTTCTCATTTTGTCAAAGTGATTTCATTCAGAAATCTTAATGTGATGCGTTATTGTAGCACCGTGCGAGGGTTCTGCAGCAGATTGGATACACAATCGTTCAAGAAGTTTGCAGAAGTGTTCGAATGAATTTCAGACATGTCTGCAAAATCCGTGACTGTCCTTTTAAGTATGAAGTGACAAAATCAAAGCATAAACCTTTTGACGCGAAATTACATGTATTCATGTACATAGACACCGTTTATGTCTTGAGGTGTATTTTTGTGCATGACCCGTCCTGCTTTATTACTCCGGCAAATCCATCGTTCCGGAAATTTTGGCGGGAACGGACATGTCCGGATTAACGAGATATCACTGTATGTATCTCCGCTGTGCACATTAGCTTGTTACGACTTGACGTTATAACCAAACTTTACAAAGGAATTTATAAAATGTCACATGTTTTTACTTTTAAAGATGGTTTATAAAGTTGTCCGATTTCCTAACGCATTCGCTATTCGAGGTGTTGCAGAAGGTAAGAAGGCTCCTGCGTGGTCAAGTGAGTAAGGTCGCACTTAGGCCCAGGGTTCGAGCCTCACGGACACCTCTGGTTTCTTGGGAGTGTCTTTTGGAAAGTCACTTCAGGGCGCTAAGCTAGTACTGGTGGATCCAGGAAAGCCGTGACATATCTGAATAATTATTGACACGGCGTTAAACACCATACAAAAAAGCAACAGGTAAGCAGTGCTCAAAACGCCCACGCCTGCCCCGTTTCTAGACGGACGTCCCTGTACACTGTAGCCCGGATGTAGTACATGCTGTATTGACAGAGCAAATCAATGGGCATTGGGAGTACAAACCCCGCATTGTTTGTGTACTATTCACTTGGGGACGGGCGTGTATAAATAAACACGGATTTAACAGGTAAAATAACGCTTTATTTCTTTTTTTTGTTGTTAAATGTATTTTGTTTGTAATTATTTTCCCAACGATAAATTTCATCCCGATGTAGTTTACAGAGCTCATTTTGCACACGAATGCTATATTTTATAGAATGTTATGTTGTATTCCGACATCGAAATGCTTGTTTACAAGACGTACTTACGCCATACAATAACAACTTTGTAACTCTTTTAGATAAAGACTTGTTATGTTATCCCATCTTTCTAGAGATGCAATGACGAAACAATTGCAAATAGAAAGCGCTGATTAGGGCCCATGTTGTTTTAAGCCCTGAAACGTTTCGGAAGTTGTATTTGTAACTGAAGTGTTTTAGATTCAACTCCTTTACAATATACTTAGAACAACAGGAGGAAGCGTGCAAACTGTTTACAACCTCAATTAAAAGCCCATTTACCAAGTTTCGTGGAAGTAGACGAAATTCCTTGCAACGGGGATTGCACCCTGTTAGTTTTGACAAACAACATGGATGCATGCGTGCGTTAATTTTACACAAACCACTCCAAACGGCCTTGAAATGAAATCTTAACGAAGTAATCGATACGAGTTGTTTTGTTTGGCTTCTCAAAAATATGTGTTCCACTAGACTGAAGAAGTCAAACATGCATTTCCATGTATGGGCATTTCGGTGCATTAGGTGACACGTGCCTGCAATAGAGAAAAGGACAAGTCAGTATTTGTTGACAGATGCATGGAGTTGTTTGCGATCCTTCATGGCGGGTTTTAATCGTAATTATTCATCGACTAGAGACGTGTATAATAGTTCTTCGTCAGATGCTTCACTTTTCGTCTACAACTTTTGTGCCTGACACATTAAAAGCGCATCGTTAAGGTAGAATACCCATGATCCGCCATTTTGAAACTCATTCTCTCGTCGTAATATTTAGCCGTTCTCGGTATACATCGGTCGTGGCCGGAATTATTCGGCGTAAAGCGAATTGTTCCGGCCCTGATCGATGTATACTGATAACGAGAACGACCCAAGTAATCCGACGAAAGAAAGAGTTTCAAAATGGCGGATCATAGTTATTCTACCTTAAGATATTTGTAGTAAAGTGTACAAATGATAGTTTGAAGTTTATTTCGAGGTTTCTTTTTTATTTCGAGGGTTTAATGCAATATTTTAGTTTGTTGTGAATGACTTAGTTGGGATTTTTTTCTCTTTATAATAACCAACGATCTTACACGTTCCCTCAAACATGCAAAACTTGACACATTTTTCATATACAATGTATTTATCTAAAGTAGAAAATAATGAAAATCAATGGTAATGTTAAATAGAAATTGCTATCCGTGAGCGAAAGTTCTTTTTATAAGTAAGTCGTACGTGGTCAACCGATTACGCGCTTTAGAGGAAATAACTGGAGCAATGAAATTTACTCCAACTGTCGTGATATTACTTTAATGTTGTTAGAATCTGTAGTGGCCCAGTTCACCCATACCAATATGTTTTAAGTCGTTTTATTAAACATCATGTCAACAAGATTTCAGTTATAGTACGGTCTCCTATGATTTCCAAGAACTAGGCCCATAAGTTGTTATATGCTTACTAAGCGGATTCTTTTACTTCGGAATTCTACAAACAGCGAAAATAGCTAGACTTCCCATTTATAGATCATTGTTATTAAGTTTGTTATAAACTACGAGTCCGTTAATGACCCTATAAAATCTAATGTATCCTATTATTTGATGGTGATGTGTGACCTTTCCGTTTCACTGCTACAAAATCCTCCCTATGCACTGTTCATTGATTCGTCTCGTTTTGGAAAAGTAAGGCCATGGCACATGGGATTCAATGATCGTTTTGTATTACCATGGTTGGAGATGAAAACATATGAAAAAGCGTTGTCAATTCTACTCACATCAATTCATTCATTGTATAAAGGAATTGTAGCCATTAACATATCAATATACAACTCATATCATGTAATGGTATGATTTACATAGTATATACATATATAACTAGAAT
Source organism: Cerastoderma edule (assembly GCA_947846245.1). Classification (NCBI taxonomy): domain Eukaryota; kingdom Metazoa; phylum Mollusca; class Bivalvia; order Cardiida; family Cardiidae; genus Cerastoderma; species Cerastoderma edule. The sequence goes on from OX401412.1 coordinate 13,913,789, forward strand.
ATTCAATAAAAGGTTTTTTCTACTGATTTTAACAAATGTAATGGATAGATTCCTTTGATTAATGAACTTATATCCAATATCTGACTCAAACTCAGAGCGGGCTGTGCACGACAATCCTAGACAGGTAACGAGGTGATTCCACTCGAGTTGGTCCTTAATTAGGCACATTGTCTGAAACATTTAATTGTTTTATCTATTGATTCATACCATAGGCGTAGGAGCCGGGGGGGCCAGGGGGCCCCCCCCCCAATATCCAGACCGGGGGGGCCAGACTATACTTTGGCCCCCCCCAATATTCACAATGGCAAATGAAGATATTTGAAAAGAAAAAGAAAAGAAACGAAATCTAACAGCAGAATAAAAATAAATGTGTATTTTTGTGCTTTATCTAATTCCAATTCGCCTTTTCTAACGAACAATAACCAAAATCTTTTTGACGTCATCATCGCAAATGACAATCTGAACACATCATGTTTATCCAATGAAAACTCATCTCACAAAAATACCCGGGAAGTCTTGATTGTATATAGAATTTGTTCTCAGGTGTCAGACTCAATATTGTCTTCAATTGTTAGCTAAAGTTTAAATAATAATTTATTCTCGTTCTTACCGTAGATGAATAAGTGGCTGTGACAGTCTGGTCGCTGTTACTTTTTGTTTAAATCAATACATTTGATTTCCGCGTGAGATCGAGACCTGGCATATCCTTTTTTTTTTTATTATTATTATTAAAGATACAAATTTTCATACGCTTTCTTTTAATTCTCATAATGTTATTGAATTTGTAAATGCATGAAGAGTCATCATCTGAAGTTGGCCCCCCCAATGTTGAAAACGCTCCTACGCCTATGCATACCCACGATTGTCAGGGACGATGCCTTTCAGCTGTGTGTTATTTACTTTACTCTAACTAGAGTACACTTTCTCGTGTTGAGTACTTCCTGTCCATGACATAAAACAGCTAATGGGGGCAGTCATTGATAAAACAATTATCATCCAAGCGTTTCTCAGCCTTCAAACCGAATTCTCATGAATTCCTGACTTGCCCAAATTCAACGGCATGGCAGACGTGAATTGTAGGCTAATGTTTTAAAATGCCCTCTTCTGTGTGTTTTCAGCTCAAATGGATTGTTTTGTGAAATTTCACTGAAGAATTTTCCCTATATGCTCAATGTTTTGTAATGCCTAAAACGTTTCTTAATCTAGCGTCTGTAGAGTCTTTGGAACGGAATACCTACATTTCATCCAGTTAAGGTTTCTTTTAACCCATCATTCATTCAATGAGCTATTTCACACTCATGAGCATTGGGAAACCCCATTTCACTATATCATATTTTGTCTTTATTTGCCAAATTGAAGGCAAAAGCTGACCAACAGGACGAAATTTTAAGAGTATCATTTCGCCTGTGATGTAGTAAAAATCATTGATGGAGAAACTTCTACTGAAAGAGAAGTTGGTGGATTTGTTTGTCCAAGACCTTAATCAACGGCGAACAAAATTGCCGCTCCGCACCAACCTTCACGATAGGTGTCACACATTTGATTTTATAACAATGGACCAGGGTACTGTCACCCCAAGGCTAATACATGAATGCGAAGTTAGCTAACGTTAAGTGAGGAGAATCTTCGATATTGAATACCTAAAGATAAGTGCAATAGAGCTGTAACTAGAAGTAAAGCATTAGGCGTTAGGTAACCGTATTGTCATACAACAAAATCACATGAGAACTGGAAAGAACATTAACTGAACATCTTAAGAAAAGCTGAAAGGATTTGCTTTCAATGGGTTCTTTTATTGCTCTTTGACTTTTATCGGTTCTCATTCACTCGCCGTTTTATGGTTCAGGCTTCGTTTACCTCTTTCCCACCTGCAGACGACATTTGATTTTACTTAGAGCAGACGACTTTAGAAAAGCTTTGTAAATATCTGAAAAACTTCTCAGTTCTTCTGTTTTGATATGTGAATAGGTTGTAAAAGCATGTTGGCAAAAGAAGAAATTGCTTGTCCCAAGCAATTTCTTCTTTTGCCACAATACTTTTTGAAAGTCAACTGCTACTATACGCAAACATGTGGCGTTAGGTTTTAATGTGCTAAGTGGTTAAGTCGTTACCATACAAACTTAAACGATTTTCTTACATATTATTCAAGACACCAACGTGAAGGTTGACTTCTAAAATTGGTTTATCTCTTGTTCAGTTACGACATGTTATGTTTCATCTATGATTTACTTATTTTGGGAAAATAACACATCATTTTAGGCATATACTTAATCAAAGAAGGTTCACATAAAATGGTTTCAAAAATTATTTTAGAGCCATTCTTATAAGCTGATACATTCACTAATTTATGTTGTTTAATTAGTTTGTATTATACGAAAGATCTTTTTTTTTTCTAAATTACATTTGTATATGATGCCACATATGTCCACTTTGGTTTCACTCAATTTCTCAATTTGAGGATGGTGTCAACCTTGGCATTTTACTTAGTTGAAGTTTCTCATGCATTTCACTTAGTAACCCTTGCTCAATTTTAAGGATCCCCTAGCTAAGGTATGGTTTTAGGAATATTTCACAGGACGTAAGCGAATTATTATGTTGAAGGGAAAAAGAAGTGTAAATCGGAGGTTCTAGATGCCTAATTAAGAAGTTTCGTAATGTCAATGCCATTTGATACATTACACAATCATAAGCGAAAGGGCTTGATTGGAGACGTCTTCAAATTGAGATGTACCGCCAAACCCATGCCATTTGATACATTACACAATCATAAGCGAAAATGTTTGATCGAAGACGTCTTCAAATTGAGGTGTTCCGCCATTTGATACATTACACAATCACAAGCAAATGTTTTGTAAAATGTATGATTTATGGTCCTGCGTGACCCGGTGGTTAAGCTGAAGAACTTCTAACACGTATGTCTCAGGTTCAATCATCACCAATGAAACTAGGATGTTTCGTAGGAGTGTCTTTGAGCAAGACAGTGCAAAGTTCTGCTGAGCATTTGTGAAATCCAGGAAAGCTGTAAAATAACTGTTAAATGTTGACACGGTGTTCAACCTAATGGGTATAAACTAAAAGTGTAGATTTTCGAAACATGTAATAATGTATGTCCCCTTTACCAAACGCCAAACTTTCGACTGTCCAACATTGAAAGAGTTTGCAGACGACATTTTAAAATGTGATGAAATTGAAAATTAATTTTCTGATAGGGCAGAAAACATTGTGGGCAATGAAGAAATTGCTCGTTACGAGCAATTTCTCTTTTTCCCACAGTGTTTTCAGAGTCGTCTGCAACAAACTGGTAAAATGTCGTTAGTGTTTGGTAATGCGTTCATTAATCTGCAGCCCTGTTCTGAATGTTTTCAAGACGAGAACTGAGGGTTAAACTTCGATTGACCTGGTTTCTTTACAGCGTCATATGTGCTCCTCAGGGGTTTTCCTTTATTGTATTGTAAATGACTTCACACATACATTCTAAGGGCGGAGACAAACTTTGTAATAGCATTCAGGGCACATGAACCCTCCCCACTTATTTGGACAAATAGCGACGAGTAAATTGTGAGCGGCCGGTGTCAAACATACATGTTTTTCTGTGCAAAGTACAGTATTGGGGTCAACTTTTGCTTTGGTTACAGACTTATAAAAGACGATATATTACTTTTGTGACACAAATTAGCTATTTGACGTATCGAAAGGGTATTGTACTCGTTGTTAACCGTCAATGAACCTTCTCTATCTTAAACATTTTCAAAACGATCGTTGTTTTTTCTCTGCCCCGTTTTAGCTTGACACCCTTCATTTGTCGTAGAGTGCTTATAACATTTCTTTCATTTCGGCCGGAGCGGTACGGTATGGTACATTTTGCAAACTGTAGAATCCGACGTTCATTTTAGAATTTATTCGCATTTTTATTCTGAACGGTGTCGGTGTAATATTGGAGAAGTTTGCGCCAGCTTCAGTAGTTATTCCGCCATATACCACAGTCAATGCCCATATCCTTGTTTCCGGTATTTACTCATGCTACTGCACACTATTCGTTTAAAGACACGTACTTCTTTAGCAGGGTCTGGCGGTCTTATAACTTGAGAGTCCCTGAACCCATGGTTTCGTGGAAGTGTCTCTTAATGAGACATTTCAGAGCTCCAGCTTAGTACTTGTGCACGAAAGAAACCCGTTACATAACTGAAAAGTTGTTGTCACCTCGTTGATCTCCATATAAACATGTTGCTTTAACATATGAAAACATATGACCATTGTTGAATTACATTATTATAAATGTTTGTAAGAACCACAGGGATTCGTAGTTAGGACTGTTTGGGATCAATGGCTATCTATAAAGGGACTCTCTTTAAGAATAGCCATTACCCGCAACAAATCCTAACTACGAAACCCTGTGGTTAGAATAGCCACATAGCAATGGTCTTGAACTCGATGCCCGCCCGAGCTATTTCATCATTTGCAGGAAGAACCATCGATGGTGGTGGAACTTAAAACCGGGAGTAACTCGGATGATCGTAACTGTAACTATGTTACACACATAGAATGAAATATCTAAGTCTTGATCATTCGAACTAAACTTAAAGTCCTCCTTCGCTTGACTCGGTTTCGATTGTCGTAAAGCGGTGTTTGCCTTGACACAAACGTAACAGGTAATTTTGCGACCTGCCTTAATTGAATAGTAACGCTCCATCGTGAGAATCGGGGCGTTTAATGACAGTTCACTTGAGTCAAATGGTTTGGGGCCGGGTAAACCCTTTACCTCATTCTAGTATCTGACTTTTATACAGCTGTTGCAGAAGTCTTAAATGACCATCGTGACAAAAGATTAAACTAAACTATTTATTCTTTTACCACAATGGTTTTGGTGCAGGGGTTTCCATGTAACGTATCATTGGTATTTTTTGTCGTCTGCTGTTACTTTTGATTTGGAACAGTTCTATAATGCTAATACTTGGGAACGGATAAAACGTAATCGTGGCCCGGGTGAACGCCCTGTGTGCTGTTATACAACTTAACCCTTAGAATGATGGGTAGTTTTCTAGAAAAACAGATTTTTGTGTCGTCTGCTTTCCAAAACCTTAACTTTCTGCTTAATTTTGATGAGGAAAACATTCAGGGTAGCAAACAGGTTGGATCACCGACCAACCGCCGGTCTGTAATCTAACCTGTTTGCAAAAGCATGAAGTTGGTTCCAGCACTGTAAGGGTTTAGAAAAAAGATTGCGTAAGTCAAGCTGAATAACACGGATAGTATCTTAAATGAAAATATTACATTACTGCAGTGTGACACGTCATTGGAATCGTCTCTGAAAGACGATGCAAATGGTGTGTTACTTTGCAATTTTTGTTAGCCTAACATTTAAATGAGAGGGAATGATGTTTTGAACTTTTGCAAACCTTTAGCATAAAATGTTTAGTAAAACCGTACCATGGAGTGTTCAAAACGATATATTTCTTATATAGGGTAAACATGTAAAACCAATTCAAACAAGTCGTACACTGACGAAAATCTGACGATGCATGTTTCCTCGGTTATCCATCAGTCATGGCTTAGATAAAGCGTATTGCGCAAGGATATTGATAAACGAAATAGTAGGCCGCCGATCAGTATCGAACCCAGTATAAGTACTCTCAAATTCCCCACTACAGATTCCCTACGGGAAAAGGCAGTATACATGTAATGTCACATGCTAATGGGATCTTATGGGATGAGAGGGGTTTTATCAACATGTGAACACATATAACTAAGTTGGTAGTTTGGAAGTGTTTCTCGAAATGTTCATTTACGCTTTCCAACTACAGGTCGTTCACTTTTCTTGTAAAGGTTAATGGGAGTTTGTATAAAAAATAAGGAATTCGCTGAAGAAAAACCCGGTTAAACTTTTGTTAAGCGTGTTCATTTAAAGCAAGGGTTTCAATTGCCCCATGTTCACACGCAAAATCTGTCTGCCAAAAGCTTTGTTGAAGTGCCCTTTTGGAAATCTCTGTCTCAATCAAAACCGCTCAGTCACTGGGAAATTGGTCCGGAAATGAACAATGAGGCGATTTAAAAAGTATTGTCGAAGGAAAATGCATATAAAGCAGGACATCGCGTCTATATGTCTCCTGCCTCTAACAAAAGTCAACTCAAGTCGGAATACTTAGGGCCGAAATAAGTTTATAACAATATAAAGAGTAGTTAAAATTAATGTAAATCGTCGTTTTACACAGTTTCGGTTTAAAGTTGTTTGTCGAGTGTTGTTAGCTTCTGTTTTGTTTTCAATATTAGAGTTATTATTATCTTCTCTTAAACCAAAATGACATAGGTATAAATAATGGTTTTCATGAACAAAATCAAAGACGATGATTGATTAAACGATTCAGATTGATTTCAATGGATAAACACCCTTTCATATGATTTTTTCTATTTTTTTTAAAGAAAAAAAAAGGAAACTAACAATTGCTCTGAACTTTATTCATTAAGAACTGCATATGGAATAGGATCGTCATTTAACGTTATAACCAGGCTGTCACTTTTCAAAAGACCACTCTTTCCTATCTCTTGAGTTGTACGAGTTCAATGCAAGATTGACAAAAATTGATCAAAGACACTTTTCTATGTGATATACGATACTTTTTATGTTCCAGATGTTAAAACAAACAAAAAGCATCCTATCACTGGAATATCAAGGGACCGTTTTGCGCTTAAAACATGCATGAAATTGGCATAAAGGTTTATTTAAATAGCGTAAAAAGCGAATCAAATGCTGTGACAAATGCACACTTAGACATTATCGCGGTCACGACCCTAGACCATTTAGCACTGCTACTTTAAACTTAATAGTCGGAAAATCAACGACCGACATATGTAAAATGGAAGACCTTTAGAAATCTGCGAAAAGTATTGTAAAATGTCTGACTGTGCAATGTGCACAATCAGACATTTGACAATACTTTTAGATTATACAGTGTTCGTGTTGAGTAAAACTGACGGTTGTGCAGAGGAAGAGCGTTGGCCTCTTGAGTCGAGGGTCCTGGGTTCGATCCCCTTTAGGCGAGGTGAAAATTACCAGGCCTAGCCCTCAAATCGGTGCGAGTACTAGTTTAGTATCTAGAAAGTAGTCATTGAGAGTGAATTCAATAAGCTTCAAGCTTCCGTCACAATCGATGTGAAATAGATAAGTTTAGACTTAAAACAACACGCATCCCTCCTCCCCCTAACTCATCCAAAGAAAAGAGTATGAAAGTTTGGTGTCGGAGTGATCTGTGTCAGTAACACATGCTGATCTGTGAGTCATTTTCCGGGAGCGATGTTTAAAGGGGCTTTCTAAGGTCTAACTGGTTTTTCACAGTCGTGGGAAATAAAGGCGGCAAAATGACCACCCTCCGACAAAACCCTATATTAGATGGTGGTTCGTTTAACCTTTTGTCCCCTTTCGAGTGATAATCGACATTTGCTGACAGATAAAAAGATAAATATAACAATCTATGTGATTGTAAGTGATTGTAGTGAGCAATTACCTTCGTGGGTATAAGGCCATGGATTTAAGATGGATACTATTTCTATACAGTCATACTTGTGTTAAGAGGCCAGTCTATGGACCTGAGAGAATTGGCTGTTTAAGACATGTTGGCTGCTTAACACAAATTGATTACACTATGAATCCAATGATGGGACTTTTTTAGTGCTTGTTTAAGACAGGTTGGCTGCTTCAAAGGATGGTTGCTTAACACAAGTTGGACTGTACTATTGATTTTTATAAAATACTGAAAAGTATTTTGTGTGGGGAAATATTTTCAGTTATACCATGGATTTTCATGGATATTTTGGTTTAAGGGAAATAGTTTGTTAGAAAAATCTGTCTTTGGTTTTAGGCTAGGACTCGAGAGAGTCTTACCAAAGGACACCTCAACAACCTTTATGAGAGGTAGCATCTTACGGTATGTTGATGGGTTTACTTATCTAGACCCAGTTCATATACATGTAGTTTGACCTCACTGTTACACAACCCATCTTCGATCTATATAACGAAGGAAATTGTGGTTCCTCCATAGTCACTTTCAAAATAAGATTTAGCATAAATCACTATTTCTTCATAAGCGTCACATCCACTTACAGTCTTTAGCCCTTTACCAAACACCAAATGTTCGACTGTCCCAAATTGAAAGAGTTTGCAGACAACATCCCAAAATGTGATGAAATTGAAAAATAATCTTCTGGTAGGGCAGAAAACATTGTGGGAAAAGGATATATTGCTTGTTAAAAGCAATTTCTCCTTTTCTCTCAATGTTTTCCAGAGTCGTCTGCAACAAACTGGTCAAATGTCGTTATTTTTTGGTAATGGATTAAACACTAATGGAACCAGGGCATGGTCATCTTGAATTTTTACACCCGATTTGTTTTAACTACCCTCTGTTTTGAAATGTCAAAATGAATAGGTCACCGCAGTTGACCGCCATCTTTCGTTTATTATTTACATCAAGTAATTCTGAAGTGATCAACATAGCAACGGTTCCCAATTGTGGCTTATATCCCTAAATATGAAAAGTCGGTGATAAGGGCATGTTTATGTATCCCATTGGCCAATACAAAGTATAAAATGCAGCAAAATAGTTTCTAAAAGAATTTCTTCATCTGGTCCAGTGATTTCCGGAAGTAGATAAACTCTGCTGGCGAATCATATGTGCCATGAAGTCGGGCCTAATACCATTGCTTTTAAGTTGGTCATCACAATACGTGAGTTATGACACGATTCGATTGCCTGTTTTAGTTTGTTCATGTTCAATACTTCGTCAGTATTTCGGACGAGCATTCATTCAAAAGGTATCATTCGTACATTTGTTTTGCCCATGCAAACGTAGTGAAAGAGTTATTATGCGCCCAAAATGATGCGAAAACCCATTAGACATGTAAATCTACTTTCTTAAAAGAGACATCACCTGACCCGAATAGTTACCTCGACAAGTCGGTCGCCACCCAATCCGTGCAGCTGTACATTGACTAATTCATTCCCTTGTAATGGGTTTTCTGTCCCGTCTGAATTGAAAATTATTGCAGGGTACAATTGTAACATACGTAATTATGTTATTATAATCATAAAAAGAGACTTAAAGTTCCTTTGGACAGAGTGTAACGAACTGTGTTTTTATAATTTGTCCAAAAAGTTGTACACATTTTACTATATTAAACGATCAATTTACTAATTTGCTTACTTACTTAGATCTGCTAACTTACATGGAAAATAAGAAACCCTCTTATATATTGAGTATAAACCATTGTGACCGATGGGACTTTTCTGAATTCAAGCAATTTCTCATTTTTCAGAGTTGAATCTTTTATCTCCAGTAGCATGGTATCATTTTATCAAATTACTGAAAGGCTGAATAGTTGCGTATGGCGATTTCGAATTGTATGGTTATCATCTTCAGCACTAATACAATATTGCAAATGTGACGCGTCATTGGAAGCGTCTCGGTAACTTGATTGTATAGGCTGATGACATCCTCAAATTGAGAAATGAGTGAAACTAAGGTGTTACTTTGCAATATTTCCTTTCTCAGTATTGAAATAAGAAGGAGTTTTGTGTTGTTTAACGCCGTGTTACCAACTTTTAACTTATGCTACGGCTTTCCTGGATGCACCAGTACTAGGCTGGGGTTTTGAATTGACTTGCGAAAGGACAGAAATAAGAAGGAATGTTGTTTCGAAACAACGAATTTCTTTAACATTTGTAGCAAAAGATGTTATGTTAAATGATTCAAAGGTGCGTTGAGGTGTGTCAAGGTGCATTTAGGTGTGTAAATGTGCGTAAATGTGTGTTAAGGTGCGTAAAGGTGCGTAAAGATGGTAAAGATGTATGAAGGGGTGAAAGGGTTTGTAAAGGTGCGTAAAGCTGAGTAAATATGTGTAAATGTGCGTAAAAATGTGCAAAGGTGCGTAGAGGTGTGTAAAGGTGCGAAAAGATGTGTTAAGGTGCGTAAAGGTGCGTACAGATGTGTTAATGTACTTAAAGGTCTGTAAAGGTGCGTACAAATATGTTAAGGTGCGAAAAGATGTGTTAAGGTGCGTAAAGGTACGTAAAGGTATGTAAAGGTGCGTAAAAACGGGGTTATGATGATGTAAGGGGGTCACATGCACGTTCCTGACATACCTCTATTAAACGAGAGCTGCTATTAGCACGTGTCACTTTGCTTGATGGGGGTTGGGTGTCAGTCGAGTTAAATTACTCGGGTTGACAGGTAGAAATGAGGACAGGAGATAACAGCCCTTCACTTAGAATACTTTTTTCTTTGATTTTACGCCTTTTTCGAACAATGTTTATTAAATTATGCCGCATCGTACCCGGGAACAAAACTGTTCCTAAATTCTTATCTAAGACTGGCTTTTAAAGCGTTTTGCTGAACTGATTACATGTTCACATATCTTGTCTCTATTTTTGTTTTCAAAACGTTGAAAACATTCAAATGAAATACCAAATATCTAAGAAATGATTTCATCTTTATATGAATTACGATTCAAACTAAACGTCAAATATTCAAGAAACGATTTCATCTCTTTCATATTTACTGTTCTCCGTCTATATGTGCTTACAAGTATATGTAGATGACCCTCTGTAGACTCTACAAGGTGAAATGTTGAATCTCTTGAGGGTGTGATTTTTCACTCTCGCATGTTATAGGTAGATAGATAGATAGATATCTTTTATTTGACCACCACACATGTGTATAGTCATTTTAACAATACAAACAAAATAAACATACAATATATATACAGGTCAATAATCAAAAATACAATTACATACATTTTGAATAATTACTTCTTTTCAATGTGGATGAACTACATAAATAATTATGTTATATTATGCGTGAACGATATTCTTTCTTTAAAAGCAAATTTAAGATATATTGCCAAACTTTTATATATATCCATGTGCAATGCATACTTTCTTTATCAAGCACTGATTGTCAACTCTGTTATGATGAGAAGTTGTGCTGTCTTTATTGAGAAGTTATACTGTCTGAATTGAGAAGTTGTGCGGTCTCAATTGAGAAGTTGTGCTGTCTCAGTGACAAATCAAACAGTTATCTAAACCGATTCATCTAACCTGTTCACGTTTTATGGGAACATCAGTTGTGTCTAAGTCATAAACAACACAATACAACAAAATCAACCTTTTATCAGAGCGGTGTCTAGCCAAAATTGTGATGGAAGTGTATTTTTCTTCTTTTTTGCCATCAATTTCCGTCTGACTCAAATCTTAACCAGACATGAATTCCGTATTTAAAATAGCGTAAAGGTTATGTTTGATTGGGTAAACAAGAAAATCGGCCAATATCGCACAGTTCAACGTTTAATACTTAGTTGTTGTTGTTGTTGTTGTTGTTTTTTCTTCAGAATTTTCTAATAACTAAACTTCAAATGTTATAGCCTAGATGTATAACTTTGAGATATTTGCTTAGCATCAATTGTATATACATATGAAACCATCTTAAATCTACGATAACATTGGCTCATAAGTTACCAAACAACACGAAGCAGGGTAAATAGCTAGATTTGTAGATGTTGTGATTTCTGTGTATCTCTTTCGTATTTCGGAACCGACCTACAGTAGCGCTAACTTCGCCGTGGTCGTGATTTCTGACTGACGTACAAATGTCACAGTCATGTCCGATATAATCTCCCTCTCTCGTCGGCTGTGCATGAAGGTTTGAAATGTCAGAGTTCACGGATCTACAGGCATACTTGGTATACCTGGGCCAACTTCTCGCAAGCCGGTTCATTTCAAAATGAACATCCTGGGATTTCAGACAGGAATTTAGTCTGTTAATAAGCTTGGATTAATCAGTAACGTAAACAGCCATTGTAGGCTTTGCCGGTTCCTATTAGTTTTAATTTCCTCTTTCGCGGAACAACGAGGCAGTAACAGTTTTTTCCCAATTGGTCAACGATGTAAGGCTGACAAATATGAAACGATGACTGTATCTTACGAATAACATGTTGAGTGAGACAAGACCAGGCCCATGTAGACTGGTTAAGCGGTGTGGTGTATGAATTCGTTTTCAAATATTTGTGAGCGTGCGTTTCTTTTGTTAGATTGATGCTGCTTTCAAGGCGAAACTATATTATAACGATGACCATCCGTGATTCCACAAAGCTTCTACTTGTTTAGTACTTTTTTACTATTTTATCTCTTATCTCAAACCTATTTCAACTACCCAGAGTGTCTTCTACGGAAATATATTATTTACCAATGTCTTGTATTGGCATGCCGGGGCAGCTTGCTACCTCACCATTGTATATGGTGGCTGCCGTTAAATCAATCTTCACGTCACAACAAGAATGTTCTCAGCAACGGAATTAGCTTGTTCGTCTTGGAAGGCATCACAAGTCAACTTGATCAAATCATGCCTGAATCAAGATGGTTACGATGCATTGCTATATCTACTACAACAGGCTAGGATTTTAAAAAACAACTTATGCCTAAGGTTTGCGCAAATAAAAATCAACGTCCCTCTTTTTTTCAATATTGAGATATGCAAATTGCCATGTAACATGTCATTGGAATTATCTCTCCGAGGCACTTCCAATTATGTGTCACATGACAAGATTGTATTTTTATTTATGATTCTTAGGTTACAGTGTATATCGGTTTAACTCGTGTGTATGAAATGATAGACAGTGAGATAGGTTTGTTTTCCAACCAAATTATGTGACTTTTTAGATATTGCATTTGACATTTTCATTTGAATCGAGAGTACAACGAAATAGTCTTGCAAGAAGCCAAACGGCGGTTTCCATATTATGCCAGAGGTGTTTTCATTGGATAAATCAGATGAGTTTATACTGCGGTGTCTGGTTGTAACTTCCGTTTTCGATGTTACCACATCAACGCTCGAAAAGAGAAACACCCTTGTACAGGTCGAATCAAAGTTATGTCAAACAGAGAGATTCTAAAGTGTCTTGTCATTTTCTAATTGGACATCATCACATCATTATACAAAATGACAAACAAACGTTTGATTGATCTATAAAGAAAGTGTTCTATCATTATTATCATTCATATATTTTTGTTTAAGTAATATAAGAACAGTTATTCATGGATTGTACTACATATTTGTATAGAACATTGTTGAAACATCATTATTATGCATGTAATTCTACCACAACGTTGAGGCTTCCTTAACCCTTATAGTGCTGGAACCGACGTCATGCTTATGCAAACAGGTTAGATTGAGGCCAGCCGCCAAGTAAATTGTCGGCTGACCTATGATCTAGCCTGTTTTCTTCTACGAGTATCGTTCCTCATAAAATTAAGCAGATTCTGATATTTAATGTTTTGGAAAGCAAACAACACAAAAATCTAATTCTAGAAAAGTACTCAGCATTTGTGGGGTTTAAAGAAATGCAAGATAATTTGATAAATGTTAGTCTGTTATTTGTGTCTTAAGAAGGTAATGCATTTGGACATGTTTGGCTCTAATAAAAAGTATCAGATCAAATACTTATGCCTAATGCCTGCATATAATGGGAATCCTATTAGTAACAGTGGTAGGTTTATTGGTGTCTTTATGAGATAAAGGCAAGTAGCATTAAGCATCATCTCGTCGACAGAAGTCTATGTGTAAAGATTCTTACCAAAACATCGTAAATTGGGTAATATCTATCTTGGAAATCAATCACTCGTTCTGGTACATAATTCTGAACGGTAAAGCCAACTTTTGAATATGCATAATCAAGAATAATTTATTTTAAATTGTACATACATCAAGCAGGCAGAGTAAGCCGGCTTTCACACCAACTCAGTGGTAAACAAGTCAGGTTGCGGGACAATTTCCCTACTCAAATAAGAAGGAAAGGCGTGGGTTACATTGTACATATGTCAAAACAAAATAACATTGCCAGATCCTCCAAATCTCCCACCTTCATTTCTGTGAAGAAGTTCCGACTTTTGTGGCTTTAGTTATTCCCCTGTGCCATATATATATTTCTTGGGTTGGTTGATCACCCTAATTCAGACACTTTCACAGAAACGGCGCAAACTTATTTGTTGGCTAGCTGGTGTGTTTACATATCAAGCTTATATCATAGCCCTGCTCGTTGATGTGCTGGTTTGTACGGAGATTAACGTTGATTTCTGACTCGCTGTTCTTCTGGTTTACTAGTATAATGACTTGCTGGTTAAATTGAAAGGGTCCATGTATTCTTGCTCGTATTCTGGCGTGTAGGTGTGCTGGCTCATATTTCCTTTGCTCCGTTTATACAGTAATGTCTCTTTCGTCTATATTCAAATACAAATCCGTGTATCGTGCCATTCCCCACTTGGAGTGCTTAATCGAGGTAAAAGTCCGTTTATGTATCCCTTGTAATGTAAATGTTTGAAAAGAATGAAGGATCATTATTAACTTTCTCAATTACGTCGGAAACATACAAAGCATAGCATAAATCTTATAAGTATATGTCGTATACAAATTCTTTATAAAACTTATGCGAAACCTTTATAAAGGACCAGGATAACGACCTTAGAGACGAAAGAGGACAAAAGGCACAAAAACAGTCATTATGATCATCGGCACTGAGAGTAATTGCCTATTACCAATCGATGGAAATTTCAGAGTCCATGTTCATATGACGGTAGTTCGTGGTGGTTTTGCATTTATGTGGATATTCAATCGCTCAGGCAAGTTTCTAGACGTGCATGAAGAATTTAAGATACCTCTGCAATTGCCTGACCATTCGTCCAAACGTTTATGGGCTCATTATTCGTGTTTTGAGGCTAATGTGTGTAAATGGTCCATTAAATGGGGAACCTTTACTTGTGCTTATGGTTTGTACTTAATGATTATACTTAAACTTCGAAGGTCACTAGATATACGATTTATTACACCACGTATGTTTTCCGACACACTTATTTAAAACAAAAATGGCTAAATCTTTCAAGTTCTTTAAGTCTTAGTTTAAATTTAGCTTTCTCAGATTTCTATTTTTTAAATAAGTTGTCTACGAAAGATGAAATGAAAATCTAGATCTACACAATTACCTAGAACTAGAATAGTGACAAGCTTCTCAACCCAGTTCATAAACCGTTTGTTTACGGTATATAACACATTTATCTTGCACATAAAGGAAAATGTTTAAACAGTTTATTTTGTAAACAATCGTTCATTATTCCCATCCACCAAAGTCATCGAAAAAAATAATAGCATGAAGTTGCTTTTTCTTTCTTGTATTAAGGAGTTGAGATATTGCAACACATTCTATAATATCAATTTGAGGAACAACAACATGGCTTCTACATGTAGGTGGTCCTTATTTAATCAAATTTAATTTCCCCCGTCTTAGTTTCTGTTTTGTTATTATTGCACAAGAAACAGCCTATCGGCTGGAATACACTTTATTTTGCTTGCGCAATTTGATGCTGGGATAGATGTAAAAAGCTTACGCTATCAGCTAACGTGGGGCCATATAAATGACAAAACAGTTAGACAATTTTACTGACATCTGGTTTTAATCTATGATAGCTCTTATCCCTGAAGCGTTGTTATTTCTAACACATTTTTTTCGAGAAATAAACACATACTCACACTATTAGGTAGAGCCATTACATTCGATATAGTCCTGGAACATCGTTGTCGTATGACTGATGATGGAGTTTACAACGTGTCAGAAAACTGACCAGACACTTTGCAAACTCCTCCTCATCGGTCAGTGGCACGTTTGACCACATTGATATAGTGCAATATTTGGGAAGTGGCCGATGTATGGGATAAAGCACTTTTGCTAGACTTGTAATGTAGTTTTATCACCAAAAATGTAGGAAACCACAGGTTTTATCGTTTTTAATTCCTCTTCATGGAGTATCAGATCAGCCATCAGTAAATTTTGGTTTTTATGAAAAGCAGTCTTTCCCTGTTGACAATACCGATGGTTAACGTTACGGGTCTGCATCTATAAATGATGAGCCGGCCATCGCATTATAACTGAAATACTGCTTGTGCGATGTAAAACAAAAACAAAAAAAAGCATTTAGTTTTGTAAACGTTAATTACAGTGATGCACGAGGATGTAGTGTTAACTATAACCTGTTTCTCACCTTTAGCTTGTTTACGTTTCTTTGGAAGAAACAATTTGCCCTTCGTTAGTGGAATGTCAAAACACATTCTAAATCCGTATCTCACAAGAGGATTTATGATAATCCTGGAGCCAGGTAGACATGTAAAGAGAGAAGCGGAGTATTTGGTTCGGGCTGATCCAGGATATATAATTATTTACCATGACACAATAATATTATGATGAAGAAGGACCGGCATAAAGGGTCCAGCAGACGACAGAAATGCAGCAAGGGACAATATTATGGTTTATGGTATAAGACAAAAACTACAGTGCCATGTCAATGAACTACTAAAAAGTGCATAACTTGATCTTTTTCACAATGGTTTGTAAAATCGTTTGCTTCATGAGTCAAAGTGAATCATTGTCCATTTTTATGTTGTAAAAGGGTTATGAGCAGAAGACGCATTGAAATGGTGTTGCAAAGTAGCTTGACTGAAATGAAAGTGAAGGCTGGCCATTCTAGGAGGGGCGTGGCATCCTCCATGAAAAAATGTAGTCTGAAATCGCGTTCTGGCATATGTTTGAGAAAACAAAAATATATTGTCTAAGCAGGAAAAAGAGGCCCTTTTTATTGCGTTTTTGATATTATTTTTTTCTTTTTTTTTTCTTGATTTTGTTTTGTTTCCTAAAATAAAAGTGAGGACACGAGCATAAAGGACCTGAAGGAAGCTACGCCGCTGTATATGACCATGTACTCTTGCTATAACGATGAAAAGGTTTCGGATATAGGACGTGCAAGATTATTTGAATTAACTATTAGGTTGGAATGTGGATTGTCAGTTGATGAATTCAACTATGTCGGGAAAATGTAGTTCAGTCTTAATTCAAAAGTGTAACGCATTTAGTTGCTTAACCCTTATAGTGCTGGAACCAACTTCACGCTCATGCAATTAGGTTAGATTCAGGCCAATCGCCAAGTAAATTGGCAACTTGCCTGTGATCTTACCTGTTTACTTCTCTGAATATCTTTTCTAAACAAAATTAAGCCGATATCTAAGGTTTTGAAAAGCAGATGACACAAAAATCTATTCCTAGAAAATTACCCAGCATTCTAAGGGTTAACCAAGCGGGAACAACGCTTTCTGTCTCACCAAACTGCAAAAGTATTTATCGGTTCTTGTCTAGCTAGGCATTCTACATTGCGTTACATGTTATAACAACAGAGAAAAGTGCAACCACAAAACCAGTATCTACAAAAAGAGAAAACCAAACCAAAGCAAAACCACATTGTATAATGTTAATTAATTAGGCCGTCAAAGTTAGAACGACCAGTCATTTAACACATTTTTCTATTAAATGTCACTTTTTGTACCTCATTTGGGTCATTTATGACAGGGTCGAGGTAATTCTTGTCAAGTTTAATTCGTTTGTGATGCACTTAGCAATGCTAATTAACCCTCTTCCTCATACAAATAACCTTTTTTGCATATTGATTTAAAAGCTGTCTCTAGAAAAACCGTTTGACCCATGAAACGTTTCTTAAATGATAAACCCCCTCTCCCCGCCACATTAAAATTTATATGCATTTCTTTTGCCAATCATGGGATCAATCTTATTCGTCACACAAACTAATTTCATTTTTTTCTATGGAAATTTATTAAAAATATGCCACTACTAAATTTGCTAGACACATGAAACGTTTCGTAACAGATAAACCCATCTCCCTGCCAAAATAGAATTTAGGTGCATTTTTTGCTAGAATTGGTGTCGGATCAAGCGTTTAAAGGTTTCCCAGAAGTACAGTAGTATAATTGCACCCACAAGAAGGCATTTCTACTGCTGAGCACATCTCTTCTGATCATGATGTTTTAAAAAAAATAAAACTTTTCATTAACTAAATGTAGAAACAATGCCTGTTTTCCCAATTTAGAATTCAGATCGCGAACTGAGGTAGGCATGTTAGGGTATGCTGTAAGTATACTATTCAATAAGCCTTTTGTATCAGGACTCATTTGCATCGTCTTAATGGACCACTTGCGCATTCCCCCAAAATAGGGCCTATAGACGAAATTAAGAAATTAACCCCTTACTCTATAATACCTTAATTTGACGCATGCGATGATGAAGGTTTTAGAAACCACTGTGACAAAAGGAGAAAGTCCTTAACATGAAAAATCATTTCTTCCAATACAGTGTTTTCTACCAAATATCCCATAAATTATGGTTACATAAAATGTCCTTCCTGCTACATTTCGTCTGCTGATGCTTTCAATTTGGGCTAACCAAAGGTTCTCATCTGTAGGAAACTAGGAATGTGTAAACGAGGAAATACTTCTCTTACATGAACATCTGGTCGATGTGTGTTAGATGTTGTTTCTAGACTCCTGATAACCTTAGCTTCAGGTCAAAAAGAGTTTAACCTTCAGTATCCGAGGTTATTTCTGATCCGTAACCCCCAAGTGAGAAAGTGAGACGGGTCCAATCTCAAAGCAGCGTCAGGCGATAATTGTTACGGTTGCTAAAATAACAGTTTGGGATATTTGAATAAACAGTTTTTACAAAAGGAGACACTGCTCATCACAAGGAATTTCTCCTTTTGTCACAATGTTTTCAAGAATGAATTGAGCTACATGGGCATCTTAATGACTTTATAAAAGAACGAGTTTAACCCTTAGTGACCGATATTATGTTATTTTAAAAGTTCATAGGATCAAGTCACAGGGAGTATTTTGGGACCTTAACAAATAGGGTTAAACGGATTTGTAAACATGATACGGGAGTGATTAGCAAACAAGGAAGTTTTTCATGGGTGTAGTCTTTTGAATGATTTCCCCCCCCACCCCCCAATCCTTCAACATTTTAATGAGATTGATCACTACTAGCACAAGCGTCACATGACCATCTGCCTAGAAACGAAGATGGCGTTTAAAGATGGCGGCGACAAAAAGTAATTAAAAAGATTACCCATTTGTGCTTTAATTGTATTATTTTCAATTGTATTAATCAGAAATCGACACAAGAAGACATTACTACTAAATCAACTATTTTAATAACTATAACCGGTAGGAATTTGAAGGCGAAAACATGATTTGAATTTTATCCAAATCTAGTGAAAGATTTTATGGTGACAGTGATCGATGCAGCGTAGCAAGGGGGAGATTACTGTGTGGAGTTTACATACATTCGCTCACCAACTTTGCACACTGTTTTCCAAAGGCATTCGGGATACCTCTGCAAAATCCGCAATCTATTAAACGTCTGAAATGCAGCGGAATAAATGCCAGGGTTCTTCATCAATTACATGCGCCACAAGACGTGTTGTCAATCACAAAATGAATGCACATGTATTAAACGAGTAAGGAGTCACGTGTCTATATCATGTAACATAAAAAACACTATTGAAGTGCATCCAGGCGGTGTATGTAAATACCATTGCATACTTTTTGGCAAAGTCCCATGCAATAAATACACTGTCAAAATATGGTAAATGTAATTTTGTACATACCAGATAAACAAGGACGCAATTAACCCTTTCCCAGACAATGACGACATTTGACGACTTTGTTGCAGACAACTTTAGAAAACATTGTTGGAAAAGGAAAAATTGCTCGTCACGAGCAATTTTTCCTTTCCCCACAAGGTTTTCTGCTCTATCTGAAGAATATTTTTCAATTCATCACATTTAGAAATGTCGTCTGCAAACTCTTTCAATTTGGGACAGTAAAAAAATTGTTGTTTGGGAAAGGGTTAAGCCGCGATCCGCTAAAATGATCCGCAAGACATCATAGATGAGCATGCACATCCTAGACGGACATATCGACCGACCGCAATGGAATTCGATAATGTTACGAGGACAAAACATAGTCTTCATCAATCGGAACTACTCGGGTATTTCCGTGAGATGTGAAATGTTTTCATTGGATAAACCCGATGTGTTCAGATTGAGTCTTCATAAAAAGACTGTAACACCTCCCCAAAAAAGGCTACCCACAAATGCAAAACATCAGCCCAATCTCTCATTATAAGTGTCAAGTTCAAATCGAAAGTAGCACAAGGCTACCATCCCGATTATTCACCTTAGATAAAAACAAAACTTACGTTATGATACGAAAACCTGACACCATTGTGACAAAATACGGAATTGCTCATAACAAACAGTGTGGATGGTGAATACGAAATGTTTCGTTGCGAAAAAGTCACTTCATTTTTGTTCACTCATTTGAGATTTCCAAACGTACGGTTTTTATGAAACACATGTCTCTCTGTTTTGTGCACGACATTTGACCACTTTGTTGCGGAAGACTTAAGAAAACAATGTGGGAAAAGGAGAAATTGCTCGTAACGAGCATGTTTTCCTTTTCCAACAATGTTTTCTGCCCTTTCAGGAGAATATTTTACAACTTCATCACATTTTAAATGTCGTCTGCAAACTCTTCCAATTTGGGACAGTCGAAAAATTGTTGTTTGAGAAAGGGTTAAGAGGGGGATAAATGGGAAAAACCTGAGATTTATGACGTTCTCGAAGTGTAATGTATTGTAAAACACAGGCAGTAGATATGTTCCAGCAGAAATATGATGAGCAATGCCATCTATCACATCTATGATATTGGTGTCAAAATGAAATTTTGTTGAAGATGATGTCAAACAGCTTCCGCTTTGAAGTTGAAATTGCATGCAGTAAGTTTATGAATAAACCTATGAAAATGTAACGTTTTCCCTTATAAAGAGATTGTTTACAAGCCCTTAATTGAAAGAGACTCCAGACAATAAAAACCAACATTGAAAAATTCAACATTTTCATCAAAAAATTGCTTTGGTAACCATTGTGACAAAAGGTTAAAATGCTCATTTGGATCCATTTATCATTTTGACCCAATAGTTTTAAGATTTCTATTGCCTCAGAGTAAGGCCAGTCAAAGTGGGGTAATACTGAATTAACCGCTTGGTTGCCCACCCTCTATTCTAACCAGACATTGAAAGAATTAAACCAACATGTAAGTATGAATGAAACCACGTGTTATAGCAACGCATTATAAACAAACATGTTTTAACCCTTAGAATGCTAGGTAATTTTTTAAAAATAGATTTTGTGTCGTCTACTTTTCAACGCCTTGAATATCTGTTTAATTTTGTTGAGGAAAGATACTTGGAGTAGCAAACAGGTTATATCACAGGTCAGCCGCCAATTTACTTGGTGGCTGGCCTGGAACTAACCCATTTGCATAAGCATGAAGTTGGTTCCAGAACTATAAGGGTTAAGGTTCCGCCAAGTTACCGTAAGAAGAAAATAAAGACATAATGATGCTACATTAAGATTAAAGAATAATCATATCATATTTCTACAAATTTCGTTGATTTATGTTAATCAACATATCTTTCGTTTATGTCTAACAGTCATGCATAGTAATCACCCACGACCGCGTGTATATTAAAACGCACTCCCCATTCGCATGCTCCCTCCGTTATTTACAAGTAGTATATATGACAGATTACGCCCTGGGTAGAGAGCGCAGTTAGACTCAGTTCTTCCACGTGTTGTGTTGGATATAAACTATATTCTAAAGGGCTCGTGGGAAAGTTGGATAGTCAGGTAGCGTAGTTTTTTCAGTAGTACTATACAATATTGCTTATGTTGTTATTTGGTACTTGTAACTGATACCAGATAACAGACTTGTTGGCGTTGTTTATATGCACTTTTACGAAACGTATTACGAGGTGCAGTCAAATGTTCCCGGACTGGGTCTGATATTTTAATGTGGTACGGGAGAGCGCCCTAAATACATATACGTCAATGATATGAAATCGTTTTCCTATACACTGATGTAACATAAGTATATTGCCCTATGTTGTTTTTATGCATTAGAATCGTCTCAACAAGAGAGTTCTAATGAGTACCAATAAGTATAGTATTTACATGCGCATCATTCTAATAGTTCCACTTCACTGTGGTATGTCAAAAGATAAATGGATTGTTATAAAGCATATTTGGAGAAAAAGACATTTAGATAGGTAAAAATAACGAATGTGCCTCATATTTGTGATAGTGCTATATGCACATGTATGTATTACATTCATTTTTTTTCTTGGACTATGTTGTTTGCAGAACATGTATGAATTGAGTGTAATGCTGTGACGTAATGTGCATGTTAATCCGCGTGCTTTAACCCTTTCCCAAACGCCAAATTCTCGTCTATCCCAAAATGAAAGAGTTTGCAGACGACATTTCAAACTGTTATGAGATTTGACAATGTTCATCTGAAGGGGTAGAAAACATTGTTGGAAAAGGAAACATTGCTCGTTACGAGCAATTTCTCCTTTTCCCTTAATGTTTTCCAAAATCGTCTGCAACAAAGTGTTTAAATATCGTTATTGTTTGGTAATGGGTTAATATCCGAATGCAACGAACATGCACAGTTGTAGTATTACTTCTAGTATGATATCTTATACCGAGTATCATTTTTCAGTTTATGAATGGTTCGTTCTTGAAAGAAATTGTGTTTATTTCTTCATGCGTAAAAGTTATGAATGTCTCATGAGTTTAATTCGGCCTTTGTGCATTCCTAATGTATAAACTTTTTGAAAAGGCACGTGATGCAACGTTACAACGTGTTCTTTCGAAGCGTTTATTCATAGATGTGTACCAAAAAGGCTTCGAAAATTTAATTCTACATAGATTTTGAATCAAGCGATAACGCTTAAGCTTAAAGGCACATAAAAGGAGATGAGTACAAATAAATTACTGAAAAGTATATGGAGTTCTTTTATCATGTTCATTAAAGTCATGAGAATTTATTTACAAATGCATTGAGACCCTATTAAATAGACTCCTTTAACATAAGTTATTTTGTGCTTGAAATATACTTGTCTCCAATTCAATCATGTTTATCAACAACCTGTTTGTTTACATATTCAAAATAACGAATTCTGATTGGTCGGTTCAAAAATTTGTGTATTAACTGTCAAGGTCAGGGGTGAAAAAATCACACAATCTAAATTATTAAACTGGCTAGTCTGGGTTATTTCTCATTGACTTCCACGTTTTAGTTGTGCTGATGGGTTTTTCTGGTGATAACTATTTGAATCTGATCAAAAGTTTACCAAATAATACAGTTTGACATAGCATTAGTCTCCTTGAATGTGCCTTTAATCCCTTTAATATCAACATATTTCTGATAGGCCATAACTATCCACATGCTCAATTTCATTTGTTTTCTACGAAGATACTTTGTATTTGTTAGCGAGTAGATATAGGTTTTGATGGAAGAACGTGTATAAGTATTAAGAATAGGATGTATTCATGAATAGAGGTTCTTGTTGCAGTACATTGGTCCGAAGGATTCTACGTCTGGTTCAAATATGCAAGCAAGAACGGTCAACATGAAGTCAAGAAAAATCAGTTTGTTTATGAATTCAATACAGTTTGCCAAAAGGACACCTCACTCTTAACAACAGAACAGAACAGAACATTTCTTTAATCTCTCAGGTACAATATGTACAGCATGAGGTATAAAACAATTCAAATTAAGGGCCAAAGTTACACGTAATGTAGTAGGGAAAGAAAATAATATATATAGATATGCTTTTGAATTTCAAGATATTTAGGTGTTAACAGATGAGAAAGTAAAGTAAATGGGAAAAACTTTTACTGCAATAAAGGATAGATTCATATATCTACTTAGTCATCTCCCAATGTCTCTACCACCGACATTAAGGTCCAATGTTATTATTGGGGTGTCTACAGACACTGGAAGATGAGCATAAAAGAAAAACTATTTGTGACTTTCAACATTAATCCAGATACAGAGAAAGAAGAAATCGATCTTGTATATTTTCAAATAAACAAAAAAAACGTATATAGATAGCAGATAGGTACTAAAAAATTAAGTAATTAAGTAAGTTAATTAAGTATCAATTAATCATTTTGTTACAGTAGTTTTTGAAGGATTCTGGAGCATATGAGCCAAAAAGGTGTGTATTGAAGTAAGAGGGTAACAAATGTTGAATTTGTAGTAGTGCTAGGCCAAACGAAAAGAAAAAGAGAGAAAAATATGTTCTGTCTAATTTACCCATCTAGATTGCATATGCGTATAATTAACAACAGCAAAAGTGCGTTTTGATATTCGTAGAATTATGGAGGGGGCAGAACACCCTTTTGCTGCGGTTTATTATACATTTCACCCGTCACCCGTTAGAAGCACGAGGAATAGACTTAACGAACGATTTGAGTTACTTGTCGATCTAAACCTGATAAAGGTGAGCTCGATGATTGATGCAACAGCCTCTTCAGAACAATACATCTAAGGGATAACGAGAGTTGTTGTGGTTCCGCTGTGGTATGTATAACAAACCTTTTGGCGTTCTAAAAAAGTACGAATCATGTGATATGGTTTTGGTTTACATTCTCTCATGTAAACGTAAAAGCTCTCCTTTTATCATTTAATAAGATATCCTTGGCGAACCTTGTTTTGATAAGCGTCAAGATTCTAAACAATCAAACATTTCTTCTTTCGATAACAACAAACTTTCTTTATGAATAGGAACTGGAATCGAGGTTAGTAGTTAATGTATTGTACCATTTCATAACGATTTCTAAAACCGTTTTCAGTTTGCATTTCAGTACGAAATTTAAGGAACATATCCAAAATGCAGACGCATTGTTTTAGAGGAAATGTATATCTTTGAAATCGTTTAAATCTACCATAACTATTTAGAGAATGACAGTGCTAGCCACTAAACAAATGTGATAAGATTCTTGATAAGTATTTTGGGTAGGTTCGTTACATGGGTATATACTTAATGAAAACAAATACAAGAAACTGCACCAAAAAGAAGTACATGCCTATGACCAAACGAAGGCTTATATATGGTGTTTGTATCGACTTCGCCACAGCTCAGACGTATAACCATATAAGAAGTTCGTAAAGCTGTTGGTGTGATTTATTTGGACTCCTCTGCACGTTTCCTGTCAAGCCATGCGTCTGAAATGTTCAGTACACACACACCATTGCTTAACCCTTTACCAAACGCCAAGTTTTCGACTGTCCCAAATTGAAAGATTTTGCAGACGACATTTCAAAAAGGGGTTGAAATTGGAAAATAATCTTATTAAAGGACAGAAAACATTGTGGGAAAAGGATAAATTGCTCGTTACGAGCAATTTCTCCTTTTCCCGCAATGTTTACCAGTATCGTCTGCAACAAAGTGGTTAAACGTCGTTATTGTTTGGTAATGGGTTAAATGAAGAATAATGGATTATAATTAAGACGACAATGGAGCAGGTTTTACAACTCATCCCTTATGAATGAATGGGCCATTATGATACTAATCTATCAAAACACGGTAACAGTATCGCACTTGTTGTGTTGTTATTCATGTGACATCTTTTGCATACAAATTACCTTAGTTACAACCAACCTTTCGTTACACAGAGCATTTGCTTTTTCATCGTTTATCGCTGCAGAAAAATAAGATCGCCATTTATAAAAAGGTCGTCAATATGCTTAAGCTTGAAGTTTTCCTCCCAATTTTTCGATTTGATAAAAGAATTGAAGGTTTCGTCTACGTCAGTCGCCGTGGTCTTTTCGACAATGTCTTCACAGCAAGATCAAATTTGCTTAACCCTTAACGAAACGCCAAATTTTCGACTGTCCAAAATTGATAGAGTTTGCAGACGACATTTCAAAATGTGATGAAATTGAAAAATAATCTTCTGATAGGACAGAAAACATTGTGGGAAAATGAGAAATTGCTCTTTGAGAGCAATTTCTCCTTTTCCCACACTGTTTTCCTGGGTATTCTGCAACAAACTAGTCAACTGTCGTTATTGTTTGATAATTGGTAAAGCGATCCATATAGTAGGCGACATATTTTTTTTCTTAAGAAATTTATTCTTTTAGCATGTCCCCATTATACCATGCCGTGTTTTTAATTTATATTTCACAAGAAAATATGCTAATAGTTTCTAATTGATCGTTATCTAGGTTGATGTCAAGCTTTTATTTAAAATGGTTGCACCTGTATCCACAGCTCATCCACCAGGCAAGCATTTATAGCTATATATCAGTTACTTACGGCTGTAACTCGCTTTTTTCTTTGTTTAAACATGCCTTCAACAAACGTGTAACAGTCTAGTGATGATGATGGTAATAAAGATTAGGATGAGGACGATAAACTATAAATATAACAGTCCCCATTGCAAATCATTATTGCATAATTGATCTACATGTATGGCATTAGAAATAGATAATCCCCATTTAAAACCCATTCCAACTTTCAAAGATACAGTTGCAATCTGATTTGAAAATTACAATTTCTGCTGCTGAAATGTCCTCCATAAAAATGGTTTGCATGAAACCTTTCAGTTTGACACAGTGTAACATTACAAAAAGCTCTAACCCTCATTAATAATCATAGCTGGTGGTCATGTGAGTATTGTTTTTCGAGTGGTGTCAATCAGAACCAGTCTGAACAATATTTCATACAGATGGCATTGATTATGAATTTATACGTTCGTTCTTGGAAAAAGTAAAACGCGTGGCACAGAAACCCCTTCGAGTAGAAAGTCAGTGGACTATGAATCTATATAATGTACATGTCTCACAAAATGAAATTATTGTAATGGTGCGATTTGAAAACAATAAGTTGTGTTACTAAATTGTATCTAAGACGAATACCTACAGCGCAACATTATTCCCTTTCATAAGAGATTCTCTTGTGATAACTCTTAAAGGAATCTGAAACGACAGGCGTCAACTCTAAATCATTCTCTGATATGGGATGTTGACAAGTCCTTATTGAAAGTAATCGTAGACGTTTATCATATTAAGTTATTGAATATTGGATAGAAACCATTGTGACAATATGTGAATTTCCCTGTTTCGGGTCTTTTTTCTTTTCTGATTCTTCTGTGTGGTTGCTGCATTTACCTTAACCCTTTACCAAACGTCAAAATTGCGACAGTCCCAAATTGAAAGAGTTTGCAAACGACATTTCAAAAAGTGATGAAATTGACAAATAATCTTCAGATCATATGACAGAAAACATTGCGGGAAAAGGGGAAATTGCTCGTCAAGAGCAATTTCTCCTTTTCCCGCAATGTTTTCCAGACTCGTCTGCAACAAACTGGTAAATTATCTTTATTATTTGGTAATGGGTTAAGATACACATCTATGACCTTATTAGTTGAAACCTAGGCGTCTTACGTGGAGACCACATTAAGGGGTTTTCTGGATGACATGTGCTCATTACGGAGTTGACACACGCTATTAATCTTCGAGATGATCACCTTAAACCTCTTGCATTATAGATACTGTAAGCATATCTAAGAACCTGTAATACAAGCCTTAACGAAACAGTTAATCCGTCCCTTTGTCACTGTTAGTTTTATCTAATTCAATCAGTAAGATTATGTTTTTATGCTGTCTACTTGTCTTCAATTCTTTGTATTTGAACATATCACCAAAGTATGAAAGTTTCATCAGAGTAAACGAGTCATGTAATCATCCTTATACTGTAAACTTTGCTTTTACTCGTAAACTCCAATGGACCTTTGTTGATATGTTCGAACTACACGTAGATTAATAGCAGACGACATGTGTAAAGTATGGAAACATACAGTTTGGTACATGAATGAATATATCAAATTTTCTTCCTGCACGGAGCAAAAGAAAGATGACTCTAGACCATATTGTGCACATAGCACACACTTAGGTACGATACTTTATTGGCACATGAGGCCATAGTCCCATCAGTACAAACGTAATAAATGTTGGAGAAACAAACCGTTCTCATATTAAGCATAAATAATGAAGATGGAGAACACTATATTTCAACTTGAGCATATATAGCTCATGGTTGACAACGGTTGTAACAATGAATTCGACTTCTCATACACTTGTAGGGAACAGACCATTCTCGTGTCAAGCCTTAATGTAGGATGAAAGATAAATGCAATTTATCAAAATACTATTTTACATATAATGATCCGTTAAACACGTTTACCCAGCCGTTTGAAAGATGCTGTTTCGTCAGTACTCTACCATGTGCGCGTAGTTAGAGAGTCATTAATGATTAAGTGTGCTAATCAGAAATACCTTACCTCAGTCTGTTGCAAATTGTGCTAATCCGGTTAAACAGCCTTAACCAGCATGTTTTGCTGTTGGCATATCAAACAAACAAGGTGCTAACTCCCTCGGTCTGTTGGCGAACATGTGTTTTGGAAATGGCAGGGATTTCCGCTGTAACGCTAGTCCGAACGATTCAGACGTAGTTATTTCATTTTACCATACCACAGTAACAGCATGGATCATCCGAGCTACTCTAACAGTAGACTGAATGGTTTTGTAATAAAGTGGGGATCTTGTTATGCTAAGAATGTATATGGGCTATTGTAATGCGAATTCATGTTGATGATAAAACATGTCAACTCACTTTTCTTTGTTTAGTGAACAATTGAGAAAGTACATCTTTTCATTGCATTTGTTGTATCATAAGCATCAAAATACAATTTCACCTGATGTGTAAGTACTTGACGGCATTTTCCTTTCTTTCTGCCATGCTTCTTTCTTTTCTTATCTCGCTATGGGAGAGTTTCTTGGCCTAGTGATCAGAGTAGTTTACTTGAAATCTTAAGTGCAGCTATTTCTAAGAACCATGCAGAAGGTGATTTATCCATGGTGACAGAAATGAAAATGTTTAGCCAGATGTATAGCACTTATGACCAAAGTATGTTTGGCTGAATGTTTCTTAGTTTCTGTGACAGTTGCCATGGCAACGGGAGATTTTATTTTTAGCCATTTATTTGTCTTTTTCTTACCTTACGGAATGGAATGTTCGTGGTTCTCATCGTTTTGCCTGGAATTCTATGGGCAATTATGTTATATAGCTTCATCCTCTCATAATGAGACATGTAATATAACGGTATAATATCTTAACCCTTTCCCAAACAAAAACGACATATGACAACTTTGTTGCAGACGACTTTAGAAAACATTGTGGGAAAAGGAGAAATTGCTCGAAACGAGCAATTTTTCCTTTTCCCACAAGGTTTTCTGCTCTTTCTGAAGAATATTGTTCAATTTCATCACATTTTGAAATGTCGTCTGCAAACTACAATTTGGGAGAGTCGAAAATGTGTTGTTTGGGAAAGGGTTATAATGAAGACAAGCACACAAGTCATTATCCCTGTATGAAAGAAGGATACTCCTCTACCATGCCTTGTTCCATACGCCAAAGGCCTAATAAACATTTTAGTTATGTACATTTTGTTTAGTAGGTCTTTGCATGTGCTTCGAATTTAGTGTTACTGATACAAATGAAGCCCTTGAGCCCGAGTGTTACTTATCAGTAGATGGTAATTAAAAAGTATAATAAAAACGTTTAAATATTTGGAATGGGAAATCAACATTGAGACTTTAGGATAAATTACTCGTCTTGAGCCATTTTTTTCTTTTGACACAATGAATTTGGACGATACCATCAAGCGATGTGTTGGGATAAACATATATTCGGCAAGCGGTTAATGTCGTAAAACGCAGTTAAAGGTTTAATTCAAATCCCTGTTTACATTGATAGTGTCATTCAAGATGTGTACTTTTTTGGATAAACCACATATTGTAAAGCGGAAGGCAACCCCGTGGCTGAGCTAATTTTGTACAAGTACAGCTAACTGCTAATTGGATACTGCTCCATTTTCTATTAACCACAGCGCCTCTGGGCTTTTGGTCTCAAATTACAAGAACCTTCGGTCGACATCTGAGAACTAAGTTAACACACATTCTTTCTACAGGGGTAAAAAAGGAAATGAAATGTAATCATATCACTGGTCAACATTGAACGCATTTTTACGTTTGTAAAGGGTTTAGCGTTCAACCAATATGCCTCATCGAAAACATATTTATATATGTCTGCGGTGGTATAAAAGAAAACCTTTAAGTGCCGAAAACATCATCAATCATCATCTGTTGTTAACGGTACCGGGTATTTCTCCTTTTGTCACAGTGCTTATTAAACCATCTGCTTGGATAGGTTAATAAAAGACGGCAATCGGAACTACTCGGGTATTTCCGTGAGCTGTGAAATACACCTCGGATATAAGTTAAGGGTTACAATTTTTCGGGTAAATCGGCATCCGCCAATTAACACATTTTCTAAGCGTGCACGTTAAGTAACTCAATGTGTATGGAAGTGTTGGACATCCTTTTTAATCATTTTTTATCAGTAACTCATACCAAAATGACGAAATTGTTGTTGTGACATGTGTAGTTGTTTCCTCAATCAAATTTAACGACTTTTTAGATTTCACATATAAGATCTATTTTTAAAACACAAGTAAAGTGACGTCATTCTCGCGGGAAACACTATGGCGTCATCCCTATTATTTCAGAGGTGTTTTCATTGGATAAACCCGATGTGTTCAAATTGAAAAGACGGATATAAGTGGGAGTGAAGGTGGTTCATACAAAACCAGATATCTAGTCTTATTCTGTCAATGGACATACATGTCTGTCCGTAGTGGTGTCTTGAAAACGTCGTTTATCACCAAGTCTTAACGATACATGTTATTTTTCCTTTTTCTACAGTGCTTTCTCAACCCTTCTACATGTACTTGGATGGATTAATATAAGACGGATATATGAGCATATATATGTGTGGTGATGTGTTGAGAACATTATTCATCATTTAGTGTTGACGATACGGGTTAGCCCTCCTTTTGTCACAATGGTCTGTTAAATCGTTTAACCAATATTTCAATAATTTTATTTGGCAAATTCAGCACAAGCATGCCTTTGGCCATAACATTTCAGTTGACTATGCATACAAAATAAAAATACAGTTTCAATATATCTACAAGAATATTCAATCAATACACATATAAACATACAAACATACATATTTATTAACTCCCTCCGAAAAGAAGAGCATTCTATTAACACATTGTATTGCGTAATTCAAAAGCTTCCTTTAAATAATGAGAAAGTTTAAAAATAGCCTTTCTGCCTTTAGACGACATTATGTTTATAAACATATGCATATTAGGCCATGGTATATTTCCAAAATACTTAATCCTTATATTTGAATAAGCTGGACAACATAGTAAAAAGTGATATTCAGACTCTATTTGATTATGATTACATAAATTACAAATTCTATGTTGTCTTTCAGTTCCATTATACCTTCCAGTTTCAATTGCTAATGAATGGGAACTTAATCTAAAACGACTCATGTATTTTCTTAACATATCACCCTTGATAACATCAATATAGCTTTCACAACACAATATGAATAAGATGGGTGAGAGTGGTTCCCCTTGCTTAAGACCTATCGTGACATCAAAAAACTCAGAGAAATTAGTGTTAGATGCTATCTTAACACAAGACTGTACATTGCTATAAATAGATTTAAGCATATTTATCATCTTGCTGCTAATTCCAGTTTTCAATAGTTTTATCCATAGTGCATCCCTATTAACAGTATCAAATGCCATTTGATAATCAATGAAAGCACAATAAAGCTTTTCTTTTTTGTTTAAGATGTTTTGTATAATGGAATGTAATAAAAATACACAATCATTTGTACTGTGATTGTCTCTAAAACCAAATTGAGCATCATTAAATACATTTGTAGATTCGCACCACTTGTTTAATCTATTTCGAAGGACTAAAGAAAAAATTTTGGACATGACATTTACAAGCGTAATCCCACGGTAATTAACCGCATTGTGTATGTCCCCTTTCTTATGGATGGGTACAATAACACCCTTACACCAAGCCTCTGGGTAAATTCCTGATTGAAAAATTTTGTTAAAAATTGTAAGCAAGTAAGGTGCTATGAAATTGTTAGAATCGATAAAAAAGTCAGCAACAATATTGTTATAATCACAACTTTTATGCCTTTTAAGAGAACTAATTGTCTTCGAAATCTCATGAATAGTAAAAGGTTTATCGAGCTCTTCGATACTTAAAGGTTCATCCCGTATGTATGAATGTTCGTCTGCTGCAAATTGGCCATTTGGTGTATTCGAAATATGTTTAAAATGGTTAACAAAATCGTCAAGTGATAAACCATCGGTTGATAACACCTGATTCTTTTTGTATTTATTAATGTATTTCCAAAATTTGCGAGGATTTTTCTTTTTCATCTTTGCCAGTTTGGACTTTTCATTATAAAGATACCTCTGTTTAGATTTGCGTTTAATGTTATTGTAAGCCTTTCGGTTTTCAAGAAAGGTAACTCTGTTTACCTCAGAAGGGTGCATGTTAAAAAGTCGTCTGCTGTCAAGAAATAACTTTTTGCTTTTTTTACAATCATGATCAAACCATTGAGATTTACGAAACCTAGGTGGACTAATAGTTTTACAAAATGTTTTACCGTGCATCTGAAATGAAATATCATACACAATACCTGACAAGTTATCAACAAAAGTATTTACATCAATATCATCTGAAATCAATTTCTCGGACAAGTCATCAAAAACATGCTTTTTATTGTTCAACAAAGTATCAAATCTAACAGGGTCAGAGTTCTCCCATATTATTTTGTCATAAGTAAGTACATCTGTATGGTAAAAAACAGTTTGTTCATTATTAAAAGCAAATTCAATCGGGCAATGGTCGGAGAATTCCGTTAAATCAACAACTTTCATACTAGAAATACTTTCAAAATTATCATAACTAGTTATCAAATAATCAACGACACTAGACGCCTTTGTATTTCTAATAGTATTGTAACTCGTGAAGTTCCCTGGTTCAAGACGACCATTAGCAATGTATAAATCATTCTCCTTGCATAAATTAAGCAATCTATTCCCAAAACTATTTACAATGGCATCATGTGAAGCACGTGCAGGAATGTGTCCGTGTGATTCGTGATCAACAAAAGGCATGGACACATACCGACCAAGGTTAATGTTCTCAACATAATCGGGTTTAAGACCCACCCTTGAATTCAAATCACCATTTAAATATATTTCACCAAGCGAACTGTATCTCATGATATCAGTATTCAACTGCTCAAAAAAATCGAACTCATAGAGAAATGAGGAAGGGTTTTTATAAACACTCGAGTCTTCCGGCGGTATGTAGCACGTGCAAACGTAACCCATTACAAAACAATAACGACGTTTGACCATTTTGTTGCAGACGACTCTGGCAAACAGTGTGGGAAAAGGGGAAATTGCTCGTAAAGAGCATTTTTGCCTTTTCCCACAATGTTTTCTGTCCTATCAGAAGATTATTTTCCAATTTCATCACATTTTGGAATGTCGTCTGCGAACTCTTTCAATTTGGGACAGGCGAAATTTTGGAGTTTGGTAAAGAGTAAATTGGGATGCATTAGCCTGGAGGCCTGGAGGCCTGGCCCATGCATACCCGCATTAGGTATACGAACGGGCCAGGCTCCAGGCTAGGGATGCATTAGCCTGGTGGAGCCTGGCCCGTTCGTATACCGCGAACTAGCCTAACGCCGGTTAGCATGGGCCAGGACACCAGGCTAGGGGTGCATCAGTTGTAGGCGGAAGTGCAGAGTGAAGGGTTGGGTATAAAACCAGATATCGAGCCTTATTCAGTAATCAGTACATCTGTTTATTGTGATGTTGATAACGAAACGCCTAATATGCATATGACATCATTTATCACCGAGTATTAACAACTACCTGAGAAACTGTTTATTATGTCTTTTGTTGTAACGAGGTCTCTATAACGTGATCGATGAGTTGTCTTTATGCTAAACTTGCTTGTTCACAAATGTAAAGAAACTCGTATATCAAAATTCTATCTCTTTAAAACTGGATGACAGCTTTTCAATTGTACGAGTTGTACTACAGAAAATGCATTAAAAGTAAAATAAGTTACTATTTAAGTATTTAGTGCCCATATTAATTGAAGAAATAATTATGTATTAACACCCAAAAGCGTTGTAACCGTTTTGAAATTCGTCACATAAAGTCTGTCCTTAGATACCATGACATAACTTTAAACAAATTTGTATGCAGTTGCTAATATCAAATAAAATATTAAACCGTATACAAAAATGGCATTTTAATTTGACTTGCAAATTGTCTCTTGTGTTAACAAGCACTTTTAACTCATTCCAAAACTTAATCAAATCTGAACATACACAACAGAATATGAGCATTGCAAAGCATAAGGTTCTCTTAGATATCAGGTTTAATGCAATTGTTGCAATTGTCACAGTGGTTCATTAACTCATTAAAATATACATTAATATAAAGTAATGACAGAAAAAAACTCGGCATCAATGACATCGCACACACCTTAACATTTTGACACGGTCCTATTAGATTTCAACCTCATCGAAGGTGATTAACCCTTTACCAAACGCCACGTGTTCGACTGTCCCAAATTGAAAGAGTTTGCAGACGAAATGCGATGAAATTGAAAAATAATCTTCTGATAGGGCAGAAAACGTTGTGGGAAAATGAGAAATTGCTCGTTAAGAGCAATTTCTCTTTTTCCCACAATGTTTTTCAAAGTCGTCTGCAACACTCTGGTCCAAAAAAGGTTAAGATGTGTGCATGTATATCTTAAATAAGGAACTAAATCTTAGTAAACCAGAACCACTATCATCGAATTTCGCGTTTTTGACGTTAACTATTCGATCTCTAATGCATAACCCACTATAACATAACATAAATTTATTCAGCATTAAACATCAAAAAACATGTTTATAGCTTACAAAATATATTCATAAAGCATGTGTGAACACGTTCGTACAACTCATAATTTCTAATCGTTAGCAGAGAAGGATTGGTGAAGTAATGATTGAAATATCGGGGAGTAATCTGCATACTGCATTGTACATGAGAAAGGGTAAATGTAATTAAAGTGTCAAATGAAGTACCCCATTAAGTACGGTAAATGGGGTGTCATCACTCGGCGTACTTTGACCTGTAACGAAACAAGACTTTCACTGAGTATTCACGTACACGTGTTATCGCTCCTTAATGCAATATTGTTGTTTAACCCTTGGAATGCTGGGTAGTTTTCTAAAAAGGATTTTGAGTCGTCTGCTATCTAAAACCTTAAATAATATAACATAACATAACATAACATTAATTTTCTTTTCGAAATTGGACTTGATCACGGAATCCATCGTACATTAATATGTATTTATTAACAATTACATTTATCAACATATGTACATACAATTTAACAATAATTGTGCATGTGCGTGTGTGAATGTATGTCTTTACTGCGGAAGTAGGTAAAAACATATTCATGAGGGAATATAAGAAAAATATCCGCTTAATTTTGTAGCTGAAAGATACTTAGAGTAGCTAACAGGTAAGATCACAGACCAGCCGCCAATTTACTTGGCGGCTGGTCTGGATCTAACCTGTTTGCATAAAGATAAAGTCGGTATAAGAACTATTACGGTTAAACGAGATTAGTCCATTGATTGCACTCGATACTTCTCCAAACTGGTTGGTTTCGCTCTTCCTACAATAATTCCCATTATACATGTCAAAAGATGTCTAATTCTTATAGGATAAATCCATTCAAACGGTTTCCAATATTCCCAATTTAAATGGTGTATATCTTTTTTGAACGGCCGTAAACGGGGTTTGAACGTTCTCAATAATCTAATCATATGTTACTTTAGAATTCTACGTTGTCATTCTATCCATAGAAAACAATTTATCTTAAAGAGTTAAAATCCGTATCTGTGAGATAGTACTTTTAATGTGCACCAAGTCATGCCGTGACTATCAAGGTTCAATGTTGACAACTTGAATATATTTATTATAAAAGACAACAAACACACAAAATGAGCAATTTCTATTATTTCTTGGAAAACACGTTTTTTATTCTTACTCTATTTCAAGCTTCGTCTGTAAATTTCTTAAAAATACCAAGGAAAGCGAAGGTTTGTCATTAGACGGAGTATAACAGGTAATTGAAGATTGTTTACCGTTTACCCTGTAATAATACCACAACCGCCTTGGCGCTATTCCAACACGTTGTTTACAAATATTGCTTTGTAGTAAGATAAAAACGCACCAGGGCCAATTCTGTAAGATGAGCGTGTTTAACAACTATATCTTATATTGTATATACTTATGAAGCCACTATACAAGAGAAATGACCCAAGACGAGGAGTTCCACTGTTTGTTAAGATGACACAGAAGAAACTGTGGTTGTTTATTAATTACTTTTGGTGTCTGCTGTTGTATCCAGTTCGGGGCAAAGGTTAATTGCAATATGGAGGAATGTATTAATTGCCATTTAAACCTCATTCCCGATTTACTTAAGCTTTTAGCTCTGATAAACCGGGAAAAAAGCTTTACACGTACTAACCTACTTAAGCAGAATAGGTTATTGTTTTACTGCTACATTTTAAATGCTTAGGAAGACTGATATTCTCTTGTTACACTAGGGTAATGGCGGGGTATACGCACAGTGCATGACCCCATGCTGCACATGTCATGCCCGGGTGACAACATTTTATTTCTAAGATTGGATAATGTTGTAAAAAATAAATATGTGATCCAAAATAGGAACTAACTTATCTTCATTTGTCCCATTACCGTTTGTCTCAGTAAAAGACCGTTCAGCTGTAATTATAGACGGGAATCGTTTTTGCGACATACGGATACGCTCAGCTGTGATCGTCACAATAAATATATCTCACTTTGAATCTTAGTAGTTCGATACTTTGGGCGGCATAAAACCATATGCTGATTCTTCTACCAAGTAAAACGACTCGAAAGACAAAATGATAGCGTTTTTACAGTAGGAGCAATTATTTTCTTCAAATTGCAATATGTTTTGAACATTTTAATATTCAACGTAGACAGACATTCTTAAAGGGTTTGGCAATAGGTCTTAGGTTACATACTTGTTTATAAATAAGTACATATGTACGTATTGAATACTGCTTGTATTGTTCAGACCGATTTTGATGAATAGAAATTCGAATAAAACAGATGGCCATTTGGTTTGTTAAGTGTCTTTTGTGAATCTTCTGGTGATGAATGCGTTACAAAGGCTGAATACAAATCATTGTGTTTCATAACGGATCTAGGAAGAGAATGATGCAAACAAGTGGTTTTAGTTTTAAGCGTTTAAGTTTAAACTGATTTGTTTTACATCAATTGTGACGGAATGTAGAAGCCTGTCAAATTCACTCTCGATGACTACTTCCTGGATACTTCACCAGTACTCGCGCTGATTTGTGGGCTAGTCCCGGTGAGTTTCACCACGCCTAACGAGGATCGAATCCAGGACCATCGGTATAAGTTTAAAATTTCGTGTGCAATGTTTGTGAATAAATCAAAATACGGATTACTCGTGCTGTTTGAAGTCAACACAAAATAAAAAGAAATGGCACAGCACGGTCAAAGTCCAACTTAAATGCCAGTCTGACATTTGAATGAATAATGTGTTTACTGTAATGTATGTGTATATTTGGCTGGTTTTCGGCTGAAAATCTCAAAGCTGTTTCCATTTACTAAGATGTCTTCTAACAGAATTCAATTGATGGTTAAAAGGATGAATAATTCTAGAATATGCATTCAAAACGCTTTATGGGGCCGTTGGTCTTACATCTTTTGCAATATATGAAATTTCAGGGCTACATTTGTAGTCTAAGATGAAAGCAAGAGCATTATGCCACTTATATATATCCTGAGAATTTGATTTTTCATTGTAGTACTAGGGCGAAACCTTTGTAATAAATGAATACATTTCTCATTATGCGCAGCTTATTTTTTTGACACAGTCGTTTCAAATTTGGCTGCAGTATGATGCGTTGTAACTCAAAGCTTCGCACCTTCTTCTTTACGTGGCTTCATAAACGACAATTAGCTTTTACAACAACAGGTTGAAACATGTATACCTCGTTACGTTTAACCCTTAGAATGCTGGGTAATTTTCTTATGCTAGATTTGTTTCGTCTACTTGTCAAAACCTTAGATATCTGCTTGATTTTGTTGAGAAAAGATTACCTAAAGTAGCAAACAGGTTAGGTCACAGGCCAGCCGCCAATTTACTTGGCGGTTGGTCTGGATCTAACTTGTTTGCATATGCATGTAGTCGGTTTCAACACTATAAGGTTAAATGGAGATGCTCTGTTGGTGTGAGTACATATTCTAGACTGAATCAAGGAAGTTTATTTCGCGCTTATGGAGTATGAAGGGAGCCGTCATGTGCAAACACGTAAAATGCTTTCGTAGAATAGGCACAAACTCTGAATGACATTAAGTAATTTGAATGCTGTAGTGGCATAGACGTAGATGTACCATTGCGTTTCGCTCTACGTCTGTTAATGACAAACGTAAGCGTATATTAAAGGTGCTTGTTCGCAGAAGAGATGATTTAGAAATCAAAATGAAATTCCTTTTGAAACTATACAGATTTTGTATTGTTGTTCGATATACACTTAAACGTTGTTCTTGAAAGCATGATTAATACCGAAGCGTCATTTTAATTAACAAAGTATCACTACAGTTTATGTGCGGAAGGTATCAAAAGCATTGTCAAGCTTTTGGTTTAGAATGCGTCTTAATTCACTGTTTATACCTGTAAGAATTAAAAAGATATAATTTACCTCAAATGGCTCTTCTTCAGCGCGTATCATATAACAGTACACCTTCTGTTCAGTGTTAATGAGATTAATTTCAAACTTGATCACATCTGCGATTAGGCACCCTAAAACAGCTTGTTTTATTCGCAAAAAGTCGCCATTATACAGTTTGATTCCTAAATCAGATACATTGTTTCATGACCAAAACGTGATTTCTTTGTCGAAGTGCTTTCTTAACCCTTTCCCAAACAATAACGACATTTGACCACTTTGTTGCAGACGACTTTAGAAAACATTGTGGGAAAAGGAGAAATTGCTCGTGACGAGCAATTTTTCCTTTTCCCACAATGTTTTTGTGCCCTATCAGAAGATTATTTTCCTATTTCATCACATTTTGAAATGTCGTCTGCAAACTCATTCAATTTGGAACAGTCGAAAATGTGTTGTTTGGGAAAGGGTTAAGTCTCGAAGAAGACTTAGGGACCACAGGTGTGTAATAATTGCCTTAGAACGAACAAAGTGGATACTCAGAGCTCTGTAGAATGCTTACTTTAATGAGAGATTCCGCAGTGTTAATTCACCATGTTGCTCATATAAATGTTTTGTTACGCACTTTAACCAGGGGTATAAAGATGTCATTATGGCAAAGAAGAAATAAAACATTAAATAGCTATATCTTCTTTTTTATAATTACTTTCTAACACTATCACAAAGAAAACTATATTTCTGATGCCATATTCTTGTTACACGTTGTTGCCTATTAAAATACTTCCCTACAGATTTGGAATTGATCTTTTTAAAATAAATTGTCTTTTACGGATAGAAAGACAAAATATAATTATAAAGTAACATAAGACTAGATTATTGAAGTAGTCCCTTCCCCGAGTTTATTTTGTAAACAACGAGCTAAACTTAGAATAAGAGGTGCTATTTTAAGATACCATCGTAACGTGGGTCTTCGAAAACGTTTAAACGCTCTTTTCATGTGATGTTTACAAGACGCACAGGAAGGAATTTCTGATTTTATTTATAAAACTGGTTCTGACGGGTGTGATGGGTCAATTCACATTATTCTACGAATTCAGCACCTCAGAAGTGCAGAAATGAACATTGGTCTTTAATTAGGTGACAATTATTGTTAAAATCCAATTTTCAACGTCTATTACTCCGTCACCACAAATCTCTAAGTTGATCCCTCTGAGTCGGACTTGTCATAAATTCATATATAAAGGTACATGTCAATAGTTTAACGAACTATAACATGGAGATGCAATCATGGTATGTGGTTAAACTTATAAATTTATGACAACGCTAATGGCTTATATCGTTTTGATTCCTGTGGTTGCCTCGGACAACTGAAAAATTAAGTATTTCTCATTCATGGGATTTTGTTTTTGGTCTAAAGTGAAACCAGACGAACATTTTTAACATGAAAACGTACATTTATTTGTAGAAGCTAGTTCTTCAAAACAATGTATTCCTCGTCATTTTATAAATGAGCAACGTTAATTAGTTTTATTACTTCATGCATTTTAATAAATTATAATAAATAAAAATTCCATATGGCTAATTAGAAAAATATTATCATGGACTAGGGATGATAGCATCATTTCATTTATTTTACTTTCAGAATTAAACTCGCATCAGATATCTAAGCATCCGAAATAGCCCAAATTGAAGACGTGTACCACAAAACAAGATGGCTGACACGCCGATGATCAAAGTCAGTGACGCCAACGGTCCATTCACAGGCATGGATTCTCCACCGCGAACTAAAAAAGAGAAGGTAAGTACACTATTCTTTTGGCTTGTAAAATGTTGCGATAATCTATACCAATTTTTCTATAGATAAGGTGCATAGCAGAAAAGATATTTCTAAATAATCGTTACAAAACCTGTGTGCTTTCCAACAATTCAAATTATCGAACACATATTTTACTCCAAACGTTTGGAAGTCGTATCCTTAATCTATTTTCGCCATGTATACCTGCTTTGTGCTTGTTATGAAAACCTTCGTCAAACTTGATGTAGATGAATCAAGTGATTGTTGAAATTACAAGTATCCTTCCTTAATGTTTTATTTTCAATTAGTAAAGCTACGAATGGTTTTACATACTTTGAAATTGTTAATAACGAGCAATACATAACTGTATGGTGTTAAAACATACATATGAGGAGATTCATTATTACTATGTAATGAGCATACGTACAAAAGCTAAAAAAAACATATTAAATGCACACACATTTCGTTATACCTATGAGTAATTCGTTTCAGGTGCTGGCCTTGTGTAAAGAAAATCTACTGCTGATACTGACAGTCATAGGAGTGGTCTTGGGATGTATTCTAGGGTTTGCACTGCGCCCCACAAACCCGTCAAGAGACGCCATCATGTTAATTTCATTTCCGGGAGAAGTGCTCATGCGCGCCCTCAAAATGCTCATACTTCCGCTCATTGTTTCTAGTTTAATTGTAGGTAAGTACTTGTGGTCAGAAGCTAGACAAGTTTGGCAAATTATAATTGAATCGTATTTTGTCATTTCAGTTACATCGCAAACGATGGTGCTCGTATATTATACAAATCGATTCAGAACTGCATTATTTTGCTTTACATTAAATATATCACACTCTTTACTTGAATTTCGAGTCGAGGGATGTTTATTAGGATCCTTCGACTCGATATTCTTTACATGGTCTCTAAGCAAACTGCACGGCCAAAAATGGAAACAACATTCACCGGCGGTTGCATAAATTGATGGTCGGAACATGGCGTATATAAAATAGTGAAAAAAGAGCAATCTGCTGAAAGAATGGACCAATACCTGCTCATTTATGGGCCGCCGCCATTTGCAATATGTTTTCTATCGTAAACATTGATCACATGATCACCCCGCCCTCTTAAACGGACTACTTTCATTCAAATTAATTTACAGAGTTATATAACCTAGTACCATTATGAAAACCAATGCCTAAACTGCCACATGACTATTTTCCAGGTGTTTCCTCCCTCGACGCCAAGGCCAGTGGTCACATGGGCCTACGGACGCTTGTGTACTACTTTGCGACGACGTTTGTTGCTATTTTCGTCGGGATCACTCTGGTGCTTTCTATCCACCCGGGTGATCCGGGTCTTAAAGACGATCTTCTTGTCGCCACGAAGGCAAACCGTGTGACATCACTAGATGCGTTTTTGGATCTCATACGGTACGATCAAAATTTGCTCTTGTTGTTGATGCGCATGCGTGTAACAATGTGAAGGTTTTGTTGCTAATTCTTGTAACGCGACATGTTTCAATGCTTAGCTGTACTGTGTCGTTTCATTATCCTGCAAGAGCTGGATATGTCCAGGAAGTAGAATCGTTTGTGTCTAGTATAAGAATCAATGTAAATGAACTAAGTATGTTTAAACTAAATTGAAAGGCAATGTAGGATTTTCTTTTATGGACAAATGGATAATTTGGCATTTCTAAAGTTTGCTTAATGTTATATCCCGAAAGTATCCTTCAGTCTTGAAAATGAATTACAGTCGCGTTATGTTCACGAAGCGATGATTTTAACATACGTTTTATTATTTGCTTTTGATTAAGGACTTCCTTTCCAGTCTTAATGAATGTTCTTGAATGTTTGTTAATGTTTTGGATTTGGATTTTTTTCATAACACTGTACATCTTTCTTTGACAATCATTGCAGTTAAAGAGGTACTTTTAGTTATCTCGGTATGTTTTTGTTATGTTCTTTGTTTTTTGTTTTGACAATACATCAGCTCAAGACCTGCAGTATGCTTGAAAACTTTGTTCTTTTCACCCAAAGAGAACATTCAACAATTAAAAAATCGAATAAAAGAAATGATCTTTAGATTCATTTTCTGATTAATTGATATGTATGATTGTTATATCCCTACCATTCTTATCCTCTATCTCACTATATCAGAATCGCATAAAGAAAATCAAATCTAATTTGTTTTTAGATTTAGTTTCTGAATATTTCTAACAATTTTTGTATTATTCTTATCATTCTAATTCTTTCCCTTACTATATCAGGAACGTTTTCCCGGACAATATTGCCCAGGCGATGTTCCAGCACGTTAAAACTCATTACGATGACGTAAAGGTGATGAAGAAGAGGCTCGAATTGGTTCCCTTTAACTCCACGTTTAACGATAGTCTGGCGTTACTGATGAACAACTCCGGTATAAACATTGCGGATATTGTAACACTCCCTGACGGGAACTTTACAAAGGTTATCACAGAGTTTGAGGAAATAGTCGAGCGGAGGAGCCTACGTCTTGGGAACGGTATCAATGTTCTAGGTGAGATTTGATTTTGGTGCATTTCTCCTTCTTACATGGGTGAAAGTGTTCAGGATTGTTCCTGATTTTCAGAATTCTGAGACTTTTTGTCGCTTTATAATGCTATAGCAAGCATACCTTTTCAGGATAGAGAACTAGAAATTTCAGGATTTTGAAATTCTTCAACTTTCACCCATGTTCTAATGAAACGGCTCATCATAAGGAGAAAGAGATTTAAATATTGTTTTATTTCAATCATTCTAAATAGTTAAAATATTAGGCAGGTATAGGGGCTTAGCTATGCGCGTATAACCCTCAGAATGTTGTGTAATTTTCTAAAAATTGATTTATGGGTCGTCTGCTTTCCAAACCTTAAATATCTGCTTATTTTTGACGTGGAAAGATACTCAGAGTAGCAAAGAGGTTATATCATACAATCTGTTTGAATAAGCACAATACTAAGTAAAGGTTAAGAAAGAAGAAACTAAGATAGAACGCGCTATTTTCCCATGGTTAAACTGAAGGTCGTTAATATGTCGACGAAGTATGTCGAGAAAAGAAAGAAAGTATCTCTTCATTAAGATAACACCTACGAAATGCAGCAAATTTTACATATTATATATTTATCTCATTCCAACTTTCGCCGCGGCTATGAGACGCAATTTAACAAACGGACATGAACCTTTCAATATTTTAGCCATCGGTTAAGCATACACATATAGATTGACTTATGAATGTTCTTTTATATGAACTCGTGCAAGATACAGCAGTTGTCTTTCCTACAGGATTGGTTGAAGAAGATCTATTCATAAATAGAACACTATTCTGTGGCCATATGCTGATAATTGTAATTCATCGGACCCATACAACGGGAGAAAGCTTTCGCTCTTTCGTACATGTCTGGTATTCGTTACATCTTTCAATATAAGTTCGGACTGCGAAATGATCTTTAAGGATTAAATATTTCTCTATAATCATACGGTGCCTCTTCAAGAATATGTGTCGAATGAAAAAGTCGTTAGAAGGCACTACTTGTATTTGAAAAAAGTTTAATCCTAGAAATTAACTTTGTTGAAGAAGTGGAGAGATTTGCAATAAGAGATAAGCAATTCGACATTGACAATGGGAGGTTATTGATTTGAGGATAGAAATAGCAAGTGTTAACACTGTTGAATAAAAGGCGATTAGCAAATTAAGGTAAGAAATGCGATGTTAATACTTGAAGGTTAGAAATTGGATGGTAGCAGTGGGTTTAGCCGCATATGCAATTGGAGATCAGCAATAGGAAGCTTTATATATCTTGAGCTTGTACCCAAATGATCACCTCTTTTTCAGGACTGATCTGTTTTTGTGTTGGATTTTCTATCTACCTCAGCAAGATGGGACCTCGAGGACGGGTGATGATCGACTTCTTCGACATTCTCAACGAAATCGTGATGAAGCTCATTCTACTCGTGATGTGGTACGTTTGTTTTGTTTTCGTACATTAAATAGATTATCTAGCCGACTCTATGAGGCCAAACGGTTTTATCGTCCTCTTTTTGTTTTATGAGATCGACCTTAATATTAATTACAGCGACTAAATGATTTACACGTACTTTATTCCAAAATTAGGCTTTCAACATTGGAATTAAACGCATCTATAGTATCGTATTGAAACAACATTATATGGACTATATATGGACTACTAATATGCTTAATAACTACAAATAAATATTTGTCGTCGGTACAAGAAATAGTTTCCTATTTGATTCATAGATACGATAATTTTAAAAAGAACTAGTTGTTGTTCTTAGAATTATCCAACATTAGACTTAAAGATAAACTGCATGAACATAAAAGATACAATACAGAACTATACCTTTCGATTCGAACAAATTGACCAGGATTTACATGTAACTATGTATAAAACTGTCCATTTTGATGGTTTCAG
The DNA here is from genome assembly GCA_947846245.1 of Cerastoderma edule. NCBI lineage: Eukaryota > Metazoa > Mollusca > Bivalvia > Cardiida > Cardiidae > Cerastoderma > Cerastoderma edule. The sequence goes on from OX401412.1 coordinate 13,958,579, forward strand.
GTATTCCCCGTTCGGTATTATGTTTCTGATCGCGGGTAAGATCCTTGAGATGGAGGACATTGCCCAGGTAGCCGCCCGGCTCGGTCTCTATATACTCACCGTCATCTCAGGACTCGTGGTTCACGCTCTTATCGTCTTACCACTCATCTATTTTATATTCACGAGGAAAAATCCGCTCATCCTGATGAGAGGTGTGTTTCAGGCATGGATTACCGCCCTTGCTACAGCTTCCAGGTAACTCAGAGATAAGTTCAAGCGTTAAAGCTACAATACGCATGCGGCTGTTCAGTTATTGATAACTGCTACTGTAACAGCAAATTCAATTGTTGGTGTAGCTCACCTTTGTCCAAAAGTATTAACTGACAAGTGAATCTTACTGAAATATAATATACAACCACTAGATGGACAAATAAAGCAAAATACCTTTTTATACAATCACAGACAAGTAAATCAAAATCAGATTCGCCTACCTGTTAAAGTATCATTGGTTGTGGTAGAATGTGGGACTAGTTACCGGTGACCATCTGAATTAAAACCTTTAGTTGGAGCATTAATTATGATATAAAGTGGATAATTATTATATATGCTGCAACGTTCTCGTTTTAAGATTTATCACATCTTCTTGAATTAACATATTAAATATGTATTTTGGCAACGATAGGGTTAACGTTAACTTACTTATCCACATTATTTGATAAAAAAAATCATGCAATGTATAGCTACGAGAATTTGTTAATTTGGAAACCTTTTCAAAGAAATATCTGCATGCTCTTTTTTTTCGTTAAAGTTTGTACCTCTTGCATCAACATTGTGTTAATGAACATCGCTTCTAAAGCTTTTATCAAATGTTTTCATTTTCTATTATGGTTTTGCATGCTGCTTCATTACGTTTCCAAAAAAAGGAATGCCACATTTCGTTCTCTCTTAGCATAAACAAAGCATTATATTACTAAGGGATTATTATAAATAATACGATGCAGGTAAATTACATATTTATTGTAATAGTATATGGCACACATTAGACATTGTTGAAAGATGAGGAATTTGTTCTAATTCACTTCTTACTTTCTGCGTTTCAGCTCGGCCACTTTGCCTGTCACCTTTCAGTGCCTCGAAGATATCGTTAAGTTGGACAAAAGGGTCACCCGATTTGTACTTCCGGTAGGGGCCACCATAAACATGGACGGAACAGCCCTTTACGAAGCCGTGGCCCCCATCTTTATTGCTCAGATGAATGGGATAGATCTGTCATTTGGTCAACTGTTAACAGTGAGGTAAGAAAATAAACCCCCTTTTCGATCACAATGTCGTCGTGTTTGCAACTTGCATTAGTGGAAATTTTGATGTGCTTCTCTGTCTTTGCCACTAAGTCAACATACATAAGTGATGTAAGCGAAATTGCCAATTTGACCACCACAGAAATATTTCATGCAACTTTTGAATCGACGCTGTTTGACGAAAGTCGCGTATTTCTGTCATTGAAATCAGATATTCGTGACCTTTCCATTGTACAACGCCGCAATACATTGAAGGTGTTAGCACCTATTGATACATTATCATGTGTACAAATTACTGGTGGGGCAAGATAAATTCCTTCACAACGAAACTATGCCTATGCTTATAAGTTGTGAATTCAAAGATGGTCTGAAATCATATGAGTCAACGCTTTAGATAATACAAGCCGTATCTACATATCTTTATGACTTTTTGTATACATGGCTGTATACTGTTAAAACAACTGGAATTAAGGATGAAGATACTGTACTTTGTTTTGAAAAGAGTAGTGCCACAGGCTCAGTATACTAATAACCTCTATCCAAATGTAGTTTATAAAAGTATTTAAATTATAAAGAAATCAATAGCATTTGGAACAAAAGTCTTGATTCGAGCAATGTTGCCCTTTCATAACATCTCCCATTTAATAATAGTACAAGGAACAACAACAACAAAGCAAATTCAAACCAATCAGTATCTTACGTTCGATGCACTGTGTTAATGATTGGTTATCATCGCTGATAACCTTCATATATACAAGCCTAATCATGATTGTTAATTTTTCAGCTTGACGGCTACATGTGCTGCTATTGGTGCAGCCGCCATACCCAGTGCTGGACTGGTTACCATGTTGATGGTGCTGACCTCTGTCGGACTTCCGGTAGAGGATGTGAGCCTCATTCTGGCAGTCGACTGGTTTCTGTACGTACTTTGTTTTGTCTTTTTAGGCGAAGTGGTTGATATTTAAGAAAACATGCCATTGAGAGATTATTTAATCTATTTGAAATCGCTTGTTTATTTCCTTAACGTTTCCATCTTTATGGGCATCAGTAGACACAAATTTGCCACAAGCGTGATCTTCTCATGACATAGAGAGAAAGTACGGTATATGGCAAAAGAAAGAATAGCTTAGGTTTATTGCATGCTATAATTTGACAAATTGTCGACCTGATTATAGACTCCATCTGTTAATGGTGTCAGATTTTAAAGCATGTCCAAACTAACTACAGATTTTTTAGTTATTCATTAAATAATCAATCCCCACTTATATATATACAACAACATTACGAGACATTCTTTACTAAATGGACATGATTGTGTGTGAAACAAAAACTTTGAACTTGGTTTGTGTGCTCTGTAAATACAAATATGTTCTGAAAGAAGATGGATATCTTGTTTTGTTTTGTAAATGTTACAAATTCAATGATTTACGTGATAATTTGTTTAGTATTTGATTTTCACTTTGGTGATACAGGGAGAACATATTTAAATACGTTGTTGAACTGTCAATGCTATAATTGAACTGTTTTATTTTTAGAATTAAAGTCCCAGACGACTACATTTAAGGATAAGAGTACAATTACGAAATCTATTACTACTTGGTAGATGATTTATATGATTTCAATTGTGTTGGCGGTCGAATACCTTTATTTACAGTATATCATATTGCATTATGATATTATTGTCTTTCTAATGAAAAACATTATTAATTATATTAATGAACTGGGGTAAGTTTTACTAAACAAGTTACGGAAAATGTTTGCGTAAGTCATAATTGATTAACATGGATAATATCTTCAATGAAAGTACAATATTGTAATGTGACACGTCATTGGAAGCGTCTCGGAGAGACGATTCCAATGATGTGTTACTTTGCAATATTGCTTTGCCAAATATTGAAATAAAAGGACTTGTTGTTTTAGACTTACGCAAATCTTAAGCGTAAACTGTTCAGTAAAACGGGCCCCTGGTGTTTCCTGAATAGAACGCAAATCTATGTCGGTCGATAATTCAAAATACACTTTATTGCATTATAATGGTATTGTATTTCTATTCTCTCACTAAGGGATCGAATCCGAACATCGGTGAATGTACTCGGGGACAGTTTTGGTGCAGGAGTTATCGCCCATATGTCGCGGTTTGAACTCGAGGAGTTCGATAAACAGCAGATGGAGATGGGAGAGATTGGCGCCGAGGATGACAAGGATAACGAACTAGATCCCTGAACCAAACATCCTCAGGAATTATCAGGGGCACTGCAGACGAATCGTTGAATAGGAACATCTACCAGATCACTCAATGGAGTTCATTGAACAAAGTTTTAGTGGATTTTACTGGCATGCTGTAGCCGACTTTTATATAGGAACATCGACCAGATCACGCAATGGAGTTTCTTGTATCAAGTTAATGGGGATTTTACTATCATGATGCAGTTGACTTTCTAATAGGAACATCGAACAGATCACGCAATGGAGTTTTTTTAATCAAGTTTATGGGGGAATTTACTGGCTTGTTACATCCGATTTTTGTAATGGAACATCGACCACATCGATCGATTGAGTTTCTTGAACCAAACATTTTACTGGTTCTTGAACACTTTTCAATGTCTTGGTGTGCTGCATTCAACTTTCGTGTAGGAACATAGAACTGATTGCCCAATGGAGAATTTTTTAACACTGGACAAAGGTTTATGAGGATTTGACTGGTACACTGTAGCCGAATATTGTATCTTAAACGCTTAAAAAGGTATTTAGGGATATCACTAGTGTATTGCAGCCGATATTTGAAAAGGAACATCGAAGAGATCACCCAATGATAATTCTTCAAATTTTACCAAATGTTTGTGGGGATTGTATTGGTTTACTACGGCCGAATATTTAGTAAGAACATCAATCTGACCAACCATTATGTTTCTTGAACACTGTCAAAAGGTTTATGAGGATTAATGGTCTTATGGCGCCGGCGTTTGCGTAGGAACATCAAACGGGTCACTAAATCGAGTTTCTTCAACATTTTCCAAAGGTTTGAAACTTTGCTGGTGAGCTGCAGTCCACTTTTGAATAGAAACATCGAAAATGCCATCCATTTGAGGTTTTTGAATATTTACCAAAGGTTTGCGATGATTTCTTTGTGCCTTCTGCGGCCGCCTTTTAAACAGCAACATCGAACAGATCGCTCAATGGAGTTTCTCGAACATTTACCAAAGGTTTCTGGGCATTCTATTAGTTTGGTTCGGCCGATCTCCATCTCAATGGATCTCCTGTTTCCTTTCGGACATGTTGATTTCACTGATTTGAATCAGATGGAGACAATACTGTCACTGCTTTAATCGACTCAATGTAGCTAGCTGGTACCTCATTAATACAAATACCGCGAGGCCTTTCCAGATCAAATTATGAATTATGTGTCAAGTTAATTGTGCACCTATTTTGTTTTTGTAGAACGCTTAAACATCTTTCGTCGTTCTAGTCTGTAATAAAATAATCCCGCTTTACAAAATTATTCTGATGTCAAATCAATTGAAATGAAATCATTTGATAAAACGCGACCGGGGTCTAGGTAGGAATTATTCGACTCACAATTCTATCCCATGATGCAATATGACAGAGGCCAAGGGGAAATCTATCCAACCACATCAGAAACTCACTAAGTCTTGGTCTGATTTGAGCCATCTCAAAACAATACATTTATACATAAACAGTACTAGCCATTTTAACTACGTTATTGCTTTGGGTACTGATGCTTTTGTGGCATTAATGTATGCCGAAACAAAAACACAACCATTCCCCACCCAATTTGATAAAATGTATTATTTTGAATTACTACTTTGTACTCATGCATGTATTATTATGCGATTGTAGTCATGTTTTATAGTTTTAGTTTGTAGCAAATATATGCAAAAGGGTCATTGTGCAATTCCCAATTCGGCAGGTTGTGTTTGTTTGGATGGAAAATCAAGATTCACTTAAAAAACTGTTCAATGTGGTTTCTTTCTGACAGGTTGTCGTCGCCAACACCTCCTTCTGGACCGGCTTGATATATGCATTATATCTTCTGCTCACGGCTAAGAGATTCTGTTCTAGTTTTGCCATTTTACAACTTAATTGATGACTAATTTACATCTAAACTTATTCGGAATTCAAACTATGTAGGTAAAATACAGTAAATACAAATTCGTCTTTTTCTGCAATGTTATCGGATTTATCGATACGTAGTTAGAGAGAAATTCCATTTTCATATGATAAGATTTTCTTCATACAAACGTACACACAAGTGCCAAGTTGGTGCAATTTGCATCAAATGACCCGAACCTCTTAGATATTTTACATATTCGCAGAAATTGTTTTATTTGTGCGCTTAGAGCTTATTGTGTGAACGGGACTTATCAAAAATAAGTATATGAAAGGCTTTTCGCAACACAATACAAGCGAATAAGATAATCAGTTGTTGGAAATTGATAATGCTATCGAAATAAAGCTGCTAATGATATATCGATATGAAAAGCTTGTTTGTGTTGAGTATTTGAGAAATTCTAGAACTAAAATTGACAACAATTCTTATACTGTGTAAATTCAGGTTAGTTAAATTGTATTTGTACTAAGAGACTCAAGGAATATTTTCTAGCACTGTCATACAACATGCAGTTTATCGTCGTTTTTCAAACTCAAAATCTCTTTCATTAAGTGAAGGCTGGGAATCTAAGTTTTGAATAGTAGGATTGACACCTCGACATTCGATTACTCCTTTGATGCAAGTCACGTGATGTCAATGTGCATGGACATCATACATCTATCGTATTAAGTAAGTTGTCGTTAAGGGTTGTCCTTAACTGGTCAATGATAGGATCTTTATACAAAGCTTTATAATTTGGTTGTACAAAATAAAAACAAAAACAAATTGCTAATTTATCCAGCAATAGGCGTCGTGTTTTAGATTTCTTTCACACGGTAGTATCGAATTATGTGTAGTAGTTTCTTTTTATCCTTCCTTTTATTTTTTACAAATAAATATGTACATACAATCGTTTTTATTCTAATTGTCTTTGATCAATTACCCGTGATTGCAATGGCGAAGTTGGCTTATTTACATCATCACTTATTACAGTTTTAGTCCCTGGGCAACAACCATTGTGTTTTAACATGAGAAAATAGCAAGTTCAACGGGAGGTTTCATTCCAGATGGTAGAACCGTTTTTGTTCGGTGGTAGAATGCAGTCATGATACCCTAACTATTTCAAAGAGATATATTTCTTTAAATACACAAGTGTATTTTCAAATGTCTGTAGCCGAAGTTGTATAGTTCAAGTTCAAAAGATTATTTGAATAACATATACATGTTGTTGCTCACATACTTACATATCATTTTGACAAGCACCATCGGAGAAACCCGTTTGGCGAAAGAGAAAAAATGATTAATAAAGGTTTCTTTACTTGTAAGGAAGTGAAAAATGTGTATGTCGATCATCCTGCATTGCCAAAACCACAGGACGCCCCCACCCCACACACACACATCTTACTCAGGAGTGTTTCCAGTAGAGGGCAATATCCAAATATCCAATACGCTAAGGAAGCAAATCTTCACAATTAATCTAAACGGAGAAGATAATACTTCGGGGAGATGTCTCTCTAACTGACAGGCCGGCTGGGCATTATAAATACAGTCAGTGTTTTCATTGTTGAGAAGAGGATAGTTTTTTTTACTCAGGCTGATCTTAGGCTCTGCATTTCGTATGTTGTCGTTTGTTCTTAGGTTTACAGAAGGGTCAATGACCTTGGTGGTGCAGAGGTGAAATGAGCATGCACCCGAATGAGATCATACTTAAACAAGCCCAAGTTCAGTTTAGTTCCACCTTTGTTACATTGTTCAATGCTCGACGCCAAATGTATTCATATCTTATCGTTTATAAAGCATTAACACTTTCCTTTGTTAATACCCATTGACAACACAAATACACTCCTAACGTGCCATTTTGAAAATATTTCTTTCGTCGAATCAATTCAGTCGTTTTCGGTTTACATATATACACAGGGTGGTGCCAGAACTATTTACTTTACACCGTAGTTCCGGCCACGACGAATGTATACCGAGAACGACCAAAGTAATCCAACGAAAGAATCAGCTGCGAAATAGCGGATTATGGATATTCTACCTTAAAGTAATGTTTTCTTTTTGTGACAATGGTTCTTTCCAACAATACAAAGTAGAAATTACATTACTAAATGAAATATCGTAACCAACAGATGATGGTATAATAGGATCCTTCCAAGGAAGGCACTTAGAAAAGCGATTATGTTGTCACTACTTGATAGTTCTATGTTATGGGAATGTATTTTAGGACTAAGTAATTCCGACCAAAATTACTGTCTGTGGAACTTATCTTTCGTCTTATTGTGTACAATTTTGCTAGTAATAGATGCCCTTGTGAAATATGAGTGTCTGTTTTGAACAGAAAATAGTCATGCAATGCTATCAAAGACTATTTTGATTGCCTTATGTATGACCCTTTGTAAGGGATGTATGAAAGCAAGTATTTGTTTTTCTGCCAGATTTGAAATCTTGTTTACTGATTGTCGAACGGTACTAGTATATATTTTTCTGTTAAAGTGAGACCATCGAGACTTCCATTTGTTTAACACTGAGCAGAGCTGAGGGTAGAAAACACTACCCTTACTTCAGAGCATTGAAAATACATTATTCAACATTGAAGTCAATGGGAACTTCATATATAAAAATCACAGGCTTATGCGTAGAAACGATTGAAATCACGAGACCGAAGCAAACATATCTTTTTGTGTACATGTAATCTAACGGAATACTTTTTTAAACAGATAACATAAACGTCATGAAAAAATATATGTTTTTGCACCACGGTTCCGTTCTGTGTTTGCGCGTTTTCGTTGGAATACTTATCAGTTAAATATTCTCTTTTTGTTCGGACGAGAAAGTTACGACGGGAGACGTCTGGCGATTTGACAGACGGCTTGGTGGGTTATAAACACCGGCTGTTTTGTTGATCGGTTCGGCACGATGATATATAGCGCGCAACGGAGGAACGATCAATTATTCAATAAAGACGACTTGTCTCAGAGCTGTCGCAAGCGGACCCGTCACAGAATCCCATACCCTTCTGTGGTTAGAACGTGGTTGGTCTGAATTGAAAGCGACAGCAGACGACAAGAATGAAAAGAAAATACATTCATTTTCGTTTAACTGTTGGTAGAAACCACATTGCAAAAAGGATAAATTGGTCATACGAAACCACATTGTCAAAAGGATAAATTGGGCATACGAAACCACATTGCCAAAAGGATAAATTGGTCATATTGACCAATTTATCCTTTGGGCAATGTGGTTTCCAAAGCCATTTTTGCAGCATAAAGAGGTATTGTGGATTAAGGACTTATTTTAATTTCGAATGATTTGGAGGGAGGTTATTGTAAGTCGTGGACACAAAAACGTAACAGCTGGTGGCCTTTTAAAGTAAGAACGATAGAGAGCAATGTTTCCCTGCAGTCACACTAGTTTCTAGAATTCCTTACGACAAGATGGTTAACATGCGTATATATGAGCGAAATATGTTATCCTTTTCTGACGCCGAGTAAGCCAAAACCAGTAGAGAGAATAACACTGTGACCTAGTGGTTAGAGTTCTGAGCTTGGAATCACATGACCTTTTGTCATGCAGGTTCAAGTTCATTTACTGGTGGCTTTTCCTGATTGGTTGATTGTATTTCGTGTTGAAATAGAATTATAGTATTTCATATAGTCTTTCTCAAACGGAAAAAACGATTCCTTTTCATTTGAATTAGAATATTGCATTATTTTGGATTGATAGTTACGATAAAGCTCGTGTTAAACCAATGTTGCATAGCAGGTACCGAATATCATTTCTCAGCTGGATAACTTCCCATAGAGTTCAAATAGTAATCTATCCAAATAACGAAAAGAAAGCATCTGGTTTTATTATCAATTTTCCTCTCTCGAGTTGTGTGTACAATCGATCAATTTAGGACCCATTTACCAATAAAACAGTGTCAATTCTAATGGATTATATTTTAATAAGATCCCCTGACGCAGAATACAGCGTGTAAGACGAAAATTTAGATGAAGCAAAAAATTTAAACTTGTCGGTTGTGTTTTCATTTTATTTCTTCATTTTTATAAGAGCGGTTTCTTTATTTACCATTAGAATGCTTGGTAATTTTCTAAAAAACTAATTTGTGTCGTTTGCTTTCCCAAACATTGATTATCTGCTTAATTTTTATAAGGAAAGATACCCAGAGTAGTAAACAGGTAAGATCACAGGCAAGCCACCAATTTACTTGGCAGATGGCCTGGATACAGCCCGTTTGCATAAGCATGAAGTCGGTTCCAACACTATAAGGGTTAAGGAAGAAAATGAGAAGGTAAGTAACAGCAGTAGATAATAACAAATGTGTCAAAGGGATACATATCTAGAAATAAATAATCCATCCTTCTGTCACAATGGTTTTTAGAGCCTTCTGCAAGATGCATCTTCGTTAAGTATAATGAAATAAAGAATTAACAACGAGTTTAGGATACTACCAAATCCAATTTTAATCTAAGTATGCGCCGTAAATATTTCCCGGTGGGATATTTACAAGCGATACGGCGGAGACTCGATTTAATAAATGTTGTCACATTTTAGAGGGAAATAAAGAGTGTGTTTGATTCGATATCCATAATTTCAGTTTAGTCTCCAGTTCACATATTCAACTTATAAAACCATCGGAGACGAATGAGGAAAGCACTATACATGAATATAAAGTGGTCTAATGGTAGAGCGTCGGCATTGGGACACTAAGGTACAGATCTATGTATGGTTTCGAATCCTGTAACTAGCGAAATCCGCTTTGCAACCTTTCTTTAATCCACATTCGGCGTGAGTATTAGTAATGTATTCAGGAAGCAAAACGTGTTTCACAAAAAATAGATGACATATAGGCTAATGTAGCTTAAGTTCTAAAGTACCTTTAGTAATTCATTAAAACGTTTCAAAATTTCGGCAAATGCAGCCTGGACAAAACGTGACAAAGGGGGAGTCATCCTTATTCAGAGCAATTCCTCACAACTCCACAGTGTTGAAGATGTAACAGTATCTTGCTTCATGCCCATTAACAAAAACAACAGAAAACAATTATGGATGAAAATCCGTATATACTCAAAGAAACTGCATTTTCCTGCCTTTTTGTAAAATTCATATGAATTCATTGCCACAAACTATTTTGCCATCGTGAATTCTGCTACTGTAGCGACAATATAAAGTAAGCGATTAAAGAAATGAAATTTTGTTTTAAAGCGATTAAACGTTAAAGCATAACACGACATAGTAAGGCATATGGGAAGCAGGGTACCGTTTTACTAAACAACTTACGGAAAATATGTGCGTAAGTCATAATTGATAAACATGGATAGTATCTTCAATGAAAGTACAATGTTGCAATGTGGCACTTCATTGGAAGCGTCTCGGAGAGACGATTCCAATGATGTGTCACTTTGCAAGATTGCTTCGTCCAATATTGAAATAAGAGGAATTGTTGTTTTAGACTTACGCAAATCTTAAGCGTAAACTGTTTAGTAAAACGGTACCCTGGTCTATGATCCCGCAATTGATATAAAGACGTTGTTCTTTGTCTACAAGTCAATCTAGATAATTCGAAGATAGCCATGTATTATTCACCGGTGTCGCGTCGAATTAATATCATCTATCTAACGTTACATAGTTTATTTGCCTTTAGACTAAGGAATAGAACTACTAACCGACGAGTATAGCACATCCTCTAGCACACTGAATTATTGAGACTAGCCCTTCGATTGGTGGCCTTTCCTTTGTATCAACTGATATATAACCAAATAATTGTCAAAATATAAGGTTTTGTGGCGACACCATATGGTGGACTGACAATTGTCCCTTGTCGCCAAATGTTTCCTTATTACGAATTTATGATACCTTAGCAAGGACATTGAAAACTCAAATCGAGTTTTCTTTGTAGTGGAGCAGCCACTTCTATAAAAAAAATCGATTAAAGGACCGTTGTAGTTGGAAAAGGATAACACCCAATCTTGAAGAACGGAATCGAACATTCGTCTAGATTTGTACTTCTACAAATCGTGTTGCTAATGTAAAATGATGTTGAAAATAGCCAAACTCGACGAAGTCGTAATTCCAGTTGCTTTTATTTTTGCTAAAAGAAACGAATATAACGTTGACTGGTAAAGAATCAAATGGAATCCCCCATTTAAAAATAAAATTGACCATTGTTGTAGCATGGTGGTTGTCTTGACAGTAATAGAGTATTAACAGCTTTACTCTGGTCACATTAGCTTTAATATTTGAGTTCATTTGTAAAAAGATACACATTAAAGAATAAAACGTGGATTGACTAAGATAACTAATGATAAGTCCCCTTTTATAGATTGATGTTTTCTGCGCTTTTATGTAAACTCTGATGTCGTTTGGCAAATTCTTTTTTTAAATCTAAAAGTGTGTTGTATGATTGTATCAATGCAGACAACATGTCTATATAAGATAAAATATAAAATTTCTTGGAGGCCTCAAAACAGGCGTAAAATTGAAATTTGACATATTGTTGTAGACCAATTTATTTAAAACACACATCCGGGCCATATAGATGAATATCACTTTATTCATACACCTAGTATTACCAACAAACACACCAGGCTCTGTCCAAAATCTGAAATACCTTTTCAAGTTCACTAGTTGTCAAGACACCATTTAGCATTTCAATTATATTCTTATATAGGCGTTCTTACGCACATGCAATACAATCAGTTTTACAAAAGGGATGCCCGTGCTTGTGAAAGCAGTTCCCCTTTTACGACGGTTTTTACCTAACACTAAAATTCAAGTAGACTTCAGCAAGATGATCCAACGTATATATACAATTCTACGTGGATCATTAGAGTTTTAAGTGCACTCTAGAAATAGCTTTGTTTTGCTTTTTTTTTTGTTGGAATTTCACATAAGCGCCAATCGAGTTGGGGAAGCAACGGATGAAACAAAGTAATGGAATTTGAAGGTTTGTCAACTCGACGAATCGTTTAGATCGACGTTTAATGGAAAATAAAAGAACACAGTTATAAAATTCTGAAATGTAACGCATCAATTCCTATTTAAAAAATTAAACAAAACACAGATGCTTTTATTATGTTGCATGCAATAGAATTTTAAGTTAAATGCGGATACAACCATTAATTACTTCTGCTAAGTTTACAAAAAGAATAAGACGATTATCTACCATAGTTAAATGGGAATGTGTTTCATCATACAGTGAAATACACTTCAGATCTAAAAAAAAAAGGAGAAACCAATTGATTGACGAACCTAAGACTTAATTAAGAAATATGTTTAACCATCACTATTAGAAAAAAACACACATTTCGGAAAGAGGCATTAGCAACGTGTTTCTATCATGTTTCATTGTTCTCATAGTCTCGCATGCTAAAGAAAGTAACCTCCCAACACAGTATGTATTTGCATTATCAACACTTCGTGTCGTCATGTCAAAAGTACAGGTCTATCTACACATGTTTAACTTGTCTGTGACTATTTCGATCCGACAACAGTTCAAACTTCCAATGTGAATTCATATACGCGGCTTTTTACTTTCTCTTTAGTTTCATTTCAACTTTTCTCAGTGAATACGTTTCCGCGTCCTTAAGTGTAAACCAAACTATTCCATCCGCGAAACTCGATTGATACCATCCGGTATGGTAGACGCCATTCAACTGGCAGAAATAGCAGCTGCTGTACCACCAACCCCCTTTGTTTTCAGACGCACAATTGCGCATGTGCAGATCGTTGTCAAGGTCCTCCGTGCTGAACTTCATGTTATCATGGTAACTGAGGGAATCCCCGGCATTCCCCGTATATCCGGACACGTGAAGAGTGTAGCGACTCGTTTCGTCCGACACGATAAAGCTGTCGTATTCGGCGTACGTTCTGTTTCCCTCCCAGTCCCAGATGTCAACGCGTAGTCCATAGTTACCATCCTTCGTCATCAGGTGTATGAACTCGTTTCCCGCCCAAAATTCGCCGTACAGGTTCCCGAACCCGACCTTATACTGCAGCCATCCCCTGTTGAAGTTCTGCAGACCGTCTGTCCGCCGCTGAATAACCGTGTAACCAGTCTTGTTGACGATCTCACAATAGATGTTGTCTATCGGAAGTAAGTCAGACGCTTGGATTTGGTAGATGCCGCTTGTTTTGTATCCCATGGAAACCACTTCAGCACAATCTGAAAATTAAAAGAAAAATCAATTTACTAATGTAAGACTATTTTGCCAAAAGCACATTGATTGGTGAGTATTTTCTGAGTTGTTAAGTTTTTAAAAAAAAACTTTCATAAGACCGTTTTCTGAAGAAATATCTTTCAAAGTGTGATCTCTGAGGGATGACATAGAGACAAGCTCCAAGTGTACTTCTTTCACAAGTATTACAAGGAAATAATTTGTAAAGCATATTCAGTATCTTTAGGCCTGAATATGTGTTGAATACTATCATTTGTCCAAACTGGAGAAGAAGTGTGTCATCTCACAGACGTTTAGACGTAGGAAGTATTCTGTGACCAAGAAAGTATGTAAAATAGCATTGCTGTATTGGTGAGGAACCATCATAAATATCTACAATGACCGCTATGGCATGAAATGGCTGAAAAATTGCTGAGACAGCATCAAACGCCAATCAATTATTTTTATAAAAAAATCAAAATGTCAAACTGATAGGCGCTTTTAAATAAATATGTACCATGAGTGTATATCGAACAAAAGTATCAAGTCTCTTTCATTAAAATATGATAGGCCTATACGTGTAATATATACATTTTTTATCGTACAAACCTCGCGGTATCCTTTCAGTAAACGACGTATCCTCACGCATCGTATCGCTCATCAGGGTCCGGGGTTGTCGGTTGTCCAACACCAGCGACCCCTGGGGGTTCGACAGGAGCTGTTTCTTCAAGAACTCGTTCTCCGCCTGGAGATTCAACACGTCCTTCTTTATAACGGCCGTAGAACTTTGTAAATCTGCGATCTTCTCGTCAGACCTTGAGATATCGTTGCGCAGTGATTCGGTCGCTGCATTATTTCCGTCAAAGTCCCGCTTCAGCTTCATGATATCAGTTTTCGCGACAGAAACGTCGTTTGAATGTCTGTTTTGCGCCAGTTTTAACACCGTAACTTGATTGTTGATTTTGTCCACTCGTAATCGGGATTGCGTTGTTTCGTTTTTGTTGCGTTCATACATTGTTCTCAGATCGCCGAATTCGTTCCGAAGCTGTATCAACTCACGCTTCATCACAATCCACTCTGATTTCATATCACCCACCATGTTCTTCAGAATATCCAGCGGCACCGACCCTGGGCTATCAGCCTGCGATGAGACCCCGGTATTCCGAATGTGCTTCTTACGTATTGCTCTTGGGGCAGAGCTTTTAAGCGCCAAATCTCTTACGGTGAACTCCACTTCGTCAAGCCTCGTTAGATATTTAGAAATCTGCGTCTCGACGTCTTTAACTTGTGCCATGCCTTGAATGTGAGACACCTTTAAATCCATCAACAATCTCTCTAGACGATACGTCCAGTTCTGGGCTCGCTGGATATCAAAGGACCAGAGGAGTTTGTAGTTGATGAGCTCCTTGTCGAGATAGTTGGAGAGGTTACTATACTTCACCTCGAGTTCGTTCATCCTCATCACAATGTTGTTGTTGGGCTCCCAGACATTGAATTGATATCTACAGTCGTCCCCATACCGTGAAACGACGACGTCTAGCATGGTCAGTATGACCAACACTTGGAAACTGGTTTTCCTCACGTACAGCATTGCTCTATTAGTGGGAATGTCTTAGTTCATCACATTGATCGGTTACAACGTTGCATCTGGACTTTTGCTTTATATTCAAGTTTTAGTGTGTCGTTCACTGAACTACTAGAGAATGGAAATAAAACATAAATTTTAGTAAATCTTTGTCTCGTATGTTTTATATCTGACTTCGAGGTACCTAGCTATATAGAGAACCATCACCATTACGCATCTATCAAACACTGTGCTTCCGTGTTCATGTTGCTTTCGTGGAAACTTAATCATAAATCGAAGCTAACATCGGTTATGAGTTATGTATCGATCTTCATATATGTGTCCGTATATGCTCGGTTCCCTTATTTAGTGTTAAACACCCTTACCAACAAATGTTCCGTTTGTTCGTTGCAACAGTCCGATTATTCACGCTTCCTGGCTAGCCCAATAATTATTCTGCTAGTAAATAATGTATTGCCAAAGAATTTAGATAATGTTCCGCAAACAAACGGGACACTTATCTGTACAATAACAAACTAAACCCGTATCTTAAAGACATAGCTATCTGCACATAGACTTATCAAGATGTTAGGTTGTTGTTTTTTTTATAATTGATATGTTAATCAATTTCCTCAGATGGAATGCCATGATTCTTTCAGATCAAAAGTAACTAAGCACCTGTTTCACTTTATTTGTGATACTAATAATCGTTATAAAAGATAAACGTTGTTCGTTATCACTTTGGTTTTCTAACTAGTATGTTTCAGATGCTGCGAATGCATTAAACGGGAATATGTAGATAAATATGTTAAATTACATGAGCTCAGATCGCCATATAATACTCATATCGTTACAAGCACCCGTTAAGTACACAACATTCATAATTTTCTATAACCATTTAAAACTTGTTTCCATTTAAGATTTCATCACTTTTTATTATCATGCAATTGGAATAGTTTGTCATTTTTTAAACATATACACAAAGAGACTCGAATTGAACAAACATCAGGGTACCACAGTTTGGTTGTGATGGCAACAATATATTTACAAATTATCATTACTTACATTGGTTATGAAACAAGTTCGGTTTATACAAATCACTCTCAAACCTGTATCCAAATAACACGATTGAGTAAGCTCTTGTAGAGGATTTGTAATTCTTTGATAAAATGTTGCAAAATTGTTTAGCGTCACGGGATTCTAACTGACGGCCTTGTAATTCATATGACGATACTGTGCTTTTGGATTTCTCATTTTACCCCAAATTAAGCAAACTTGTTTTAAAAGTGTTGCCATAGTAAAGGTAAATACCTCTTCTTCCTATCAAAATAGATGAGATATGGATCTTTTTTGGTTTAGTGTACCCTCGCTGCAATGCTAAAGAACCATTGGTTCTTGTCTCAATTGTACATACGACCACGAGAATAAAAAACAGTTACCAAGTTCGAAACCTAGCTTGGAAATAATTCGTGACGATGCTTAATGTAGTTATTCCAATAAGATGCAGTTATTGTGATAACTATGAGTGCACCAACCGCTGCGTTACAACCCAACGGTTGTTGAGAACAAAGTAAAACCAAAACATGATTTTACAATATGTTGTTCTTAGACTGTGTGTTTGGTGCTCAATGAAGCGAATTTACTCTATGCTTTTACCCACACTTGGCTTAAAAACTGGTATCATTTCGTATTATGATTAATAAAAGCAATTCCATTACCTCTATTTAGTAATTAGATATAGAAAACATATTCCTAATGTTGAACAGAAGACTATATAAGCAATCCTTGTCAACATGTGACCAACTTGTACACTCTATATCCATCAAAACTTAGCCGGTTTGTAAAACACGGACACGTCTTATATTAGATTTCCAAGTATTACTGACTGGAATGTTCACAAATCAAAATTACTTTAATCAAATGTCCTAAAGAATTGCCCCCAGCGTAAATCCTGCTCCACAAAGCAATAAACTATCGCTAACACAGACAAATCTTCCCGAAAGACTCACTTTATGCCAACTTTGAATATAGCCATCTTAATTTGGAAA
The DNA here is from genome assembly GCA_947846245.1 of Cerastoderma edule. Classification (NCBI taxonomy): domain Eukaryota; kingdom Metazoa; phylum Mollusca; class Bivalvia; order Cardiida; family Cardiidae; genus Cerastoderma; species Cerastoderma edule. The sequence goes on from OX401412.1 coordinate 13,975,735, forward strand.
TTAAAGTGGTACCTCTGTTTAATAGCGTCTGAGGAAATTGCTAGCTAGAACTGTTTCCCAATTCCACGGGCATCTATTCCATAGACCGTTTCTTATATTGGTCTACAGTCGAGACACCTAGAAACTTTACCAATAGATCGGACGAAAGGGCTGTCTCCCTAATACTAAATCGGGACTTGCTCATTCTCAATTTTAAAGATGCTTGTTCACAGACGTGAGCAGACTTGGATGCTGAAAATCAATTTATTTAAAACTGTACTTCAGACGTTCTGTTATATGAAACGAACTAAAGACTTTTTATTGAATGCACAATTAGAAAGTTTATACTTCCTAAATATGTGTATTCTGTGAATTAAAATGTACTTTAACTCAAAAGCGTGATGTCGCTTTTGAATTTGACCGCATCTAAACAGTACACACTTAGATGAATTGACGCTTCCTGAATTAATCATACTTTCAATGGCTACTTTTAATTGAATACCAAATAGAATACCAAATAGCAATACAAAAACTGTAATGTTTCAATATTTCATTTTGACTTTATTTATTCTTTCTCTTCTGTGAACAAGCACCTTTAGTGCTATTATTTTGTGATCAGATGTTTCTTTCCATTTCTATTTGTTCCAAACCAGCCTTTTTGAAAAATGCAACTTAAAACTTTGTTTGGTCTTTCGAAAACCCAGTTTCCATCTTTCTTATCTATCACTCATTTATTGTAATGTCTAATCGAGTCTCAAATGAATTTATATTGATACGACTCTTCAAATGATTATATGAAATTTTGGAAATAAGTCTTTGATAGAAATTCCAATGGTTCTCATTATGTCAGTTGAAAGGGATTTCACTGTTTGTTCATATATTCCGGATCAATCCTACTAGCTGCGCTAAATTTCAGAAGCACTTTTTCCAAAGGTAAGTTGCCTTTAAAAAGCATTTTTTTCTTTTCGACACAAGTGTTATTAGTGGCCACACTGAGTAGTTTTTGATTGGAAAGGTTTTCAATATGAACCAATTACTTAATCCAAAATGAGAAAACCGGTTAAATGAAACTGCTATGATATTGCTGTTGTGCATCTCTTGGACAGAAACGTGTCCAACACTGACGTAGATTTCGGTAGTTTTCGTAAGATCGTATTGGACAGAAGCTGTCTTCCATAGACAATAGCTAATATCAGCCTATTTTCTAAAATAATACCCGCCATGACAGCTTTAGTATTGTTTTCGTTCATCGAGATAATTCATCCTCGTATAAACCTGTACAGGAAGCGTCTGCTATCTCAATAAAACATGTCTTCTTTATTTAAAATGTGTCTCGTAGAGAAACGCAACTTAGTCTTAATGACAAAATGTAACCTTATATTCATGTTTATAATTTTGAAAATAAACGAGAATCGATATTTCGAGTCATATGTGGGTTTTGGAAGACATATTTTTTGTTTGTTTTAATACAAATAAGGGTAGAACCGATTAGATCGACGGTTGCTGTATTCGATGTTTTTTTTTATTGAAAGCAACAACTTGCGATACTTAGAAAGAACAAATGCACATTTTCTTTGTTCTTAAAGAAATCCATTTGACCAACGGGACACGAGCAAATTCATTACATGTATTTTTTTTTTTATTTTGAAATATATTCAATTCATGCAAGTGAATAAATACTGCATGTGGCGTCTTTATTTATGGATTTCCTGGTAATGGGTATGACTTTACGTCCATAATTCGAGTTTCGAGTTACCAAATGGTAGCACTTTTGTATCCAAGAAACACATGGATATATTTTCTTAAATTGTTGAAAACTGCATTATACCAACAAGCCCGTACATAAGAACTGTTTTCTGAGACTTCCAACTTAGACAAGTCACACAGAACCCCGTTATTGGATACAAGAGGCATATTGATTTATTTCTAAAATTGTTGAAATCTGCATTATACCAACAAGCAGGTTACTAATCACAGTCTTCTGATGCTTCCAACCGGACAGGCCACGCCGAATCCCGTTATTGGATCCAAGAGACACATCGATTTATTTCTTAAACGGTTGAAAACTTCATTATATCTACACCAACAAGCTAATATAAAAGAACAGTCTTCTGAGGCATCAAACTTGGACAAGTCATGCAGGACCCCGTTATTGGACCACGTGGTGTTGGATGACGTGATTAAAAGCGCATTCCGGGGAACGCAATAACGTCGCCTTGATCAATGTTTACGCGGGCAACCATCTATTGTCCGAGCGCGCAATAAACGTCGTGTACCGCATGTCAATTACTCCGAGATTGCGTCGTTACTCTTCCTCCCCGACAGTTGGCATATTGATTGATTGATTATCGAGTAGTGATGGCATCAACATCTTAACTGAAAAAGTATATGGGTTACCAAAGCGAATTGAACACAAAAGGTAGACATACCTCAATGCTAGAGAAGCAACTTGCTGGTTGCAGGAGAAATTTCACGTTATGGAGATTTGTTTTTCGAAAGGAGATTGTCCTTCTGTTGTTTACTTGAAATAAGGTATACAGATTATTCAAAGAGCAATCAGAATAAGCATTACTATAAGTTAGATATAAGTCTCAAAATATCTAAAGTCTTTGATTTGTCAATCATTAGTTTCAAATTTGAGATTTTGCAGCTTTGTCTTTTAATTGTTACCGGCGTCTGCTGTAGACCCATGTAGTATTTACTTACATATCCTTATTTTCGTTTCATATTCTGTGTGTCCATTATTGAGTGTTTCCATCAAATAAACCGCAATACAGAGTCCGCTATGAGTGTTGAAGACAGTGAATTGAAGCTGGTGCTATGTTATAGCAATTGTCATATCAATGAACATTTGCAATACACCCGAAAACAATACATATGTGGTAATTGCGAGAAAAATAAATAGCAAAGGAAAAAACAGACAATGCTAATATCATAAAGTGGGTATTATAGTTTTGAAATGTTATGTCACAAAATAGAGACAACAAACACAATTTACCGGAGAAAAAAGCCATAAACGATAGCTCAATTAATGATATGGTAGTATCAAATCAAAACCCGTTTGTATAACTGTATACTGATGTTATACATATCTTTTTTCAGCGCGTGTTGACAGTTCACCTTCACATTACATGTGGCCCAGGCATTGCAACACAATGCATATCTAAAATACTGCAAATGTAGAGAGGAAATGAGTAAAAAACCCAATATATCAGTACAACTTCTCACATTTTAAAATCACCTAAGAAGCTCTTATTTACATCATGTGTTTGGTTTTTGTATCGCATTTACATTATTTCTCTTATGTTGCAATGCACACCTCATAATGTTTGTGGAAGGTCCTTAACTTAACTGCCCGTAAGACTGGTCAAGCCGGGAAGAATCATTGGCATCCCATTAGTCATTCGGGAGACTCTCTCCCATGGATATCCATGAACACGGATAGGGGTCATGTGAGTTAAAGTTCTTCACTCTAACCCTAGGACACAGATGTCCACTTAGAAGCTCTAGCTTTCCAATGACCCGTCTTCTACTATCATAACGCAGTAGGGTTGGGAAGAATAGACCCAGAGAAAGCCATTTGTTATTTATATCCGGACGGCCGCGGGTTTACAATAAAATATCGACGTTGTTATACTGCGTGTAGACAGATTCATCAAAACGTAACGATACGTTCAGATCTATATAATTGATGGTTACACGGAGGTAAATGCTTTGAAAACTCGCCTTCTTCAGCATAAAGGCAACTATGCTTGGATCTCTAAGGACACAGATTGAAGAACTTATAATATAAAAAACGGAAGGAAGTAGAGATAATCGACTTTAAAGTTTGTTTTGTTGTTGTTTCTTTTTATTGTTTGTTTCATCTGCAGCTGATGCAAAGACATAATGCATCACCTGCATCTTACTTCAAGTATTTCATGCCACATTTGTTATTCCTTTTCTTCCAAAATCAAAACGTCATCTAATGTCTGAATTTGCTTAAAAGATGTAATATTTTTATCTAGACGTGTTACAAAAACGCCATTGTTTGTGTCAATTTGCTGCAAAAACGTGATGTTCCGTCTAAACGACGTCATGAATTTGCTGCAAGGACGTTATGTCTCGTTTAAATCTGCCAGAAAAGACGTCATGTCTCGTCTGCATTTTCTACAAAATTCTGAATATTGTCTGCATTTTAATACATATTGTCTCTTAAAGATACACATAAAGAAAACACATTATATCGATAGCACTTATTTGATCAATCTGTTTCACGTTATTTGATATAAACGCTTTTATGTCGTTTACAACACAAGTAACGTGTCATTTCTTGGTGAAACAATACAAAACCCATTCGTTCAGCTGCCTGGAGTGTATGGTTTAAATCAAATAAACAAATCTTTAACTATTTTAACTGATTAGGCAAACTGATTTGGTGTGCTAAGCAGACAAAATATTAACAGAGTACATAAGAAATATTTTGACGAGAATAGAAGTTGATTGTAACGGAATATTTCTTCTTTCGTCACGATGTTTCCCTATCAATATATCCACAGGCATCTCATACACAGTAATTTACAATTATCGTCTGACTGTGGTTCTGATTTGGATTTGGCGCGAAATTCCGTAATGGTGTAATAGGCTAAACAAGAGCGATGCCTCTCGGGATAGGAATAAAACGGATGATGAATATGGCCGCCTTCCTTTCCGGGAGTCCTAACGTGAATTAATGGCAGCGTTTTATTCCTTATTCTCTCCTTATCACAATACGCGACAATAACTTACTATTACCACCATGCACCGACAAGATTGTGAAGCTATTGTAAGAAGAAAGGAATTCAGTATAGAGGTTTGATTTCCAATCTCCTCTATAACAAGTTTAATCATATGCTTTTTTCGTTTGCTTTAGATCCAAATTCATAACATCATCAGATGGCAATTTACAATTATGAAAAATGAAAATTCCCTTGTCACGAACAGTTATTTCGTTGCGTTTATTTACTGCTGTTTTATCATTACCTAAGAGGAAGGGAGTGTGCATTCATAAAGGAGAAGAGGGGCCATGTGAGCGATAACGTATCCTAAGTGCATTGTTAGTATGTGATAAGACTCTGTTTGTGCATATACTTAAGATGCACACATTCTTTATTTGAGCACTTATACCAGAAACATAGATAGGTATTTATGTCTCTGCTTGTACATATCAAATCTTTAGCACATTGGAATAGTCGTCTTCAATAGATGTTAGTTTTTAAATGAAAACATGCACAATATTTATCTTCTGTAACATCGATGGTATTTAGCAGACAAAACAGATTTCAAACAACTACTTTTCTGTGAATAGATCAAATGGTAATTAGTGAGTTCTGTAAATATAAAAAGATTTTCACTTATACAAACAAGGTGAATATCACAAAGGTGAGTTGGAGAAATCGTTTAACTTAAATCTCTACTTTGATGATGCATTGCTTTGGCAAATATGTTTAAGAAGACCTTGGAAACAATTGTGACAAAAGGATGAATTGTCCTTCATGAGCAATGTATCATTTTGCCACAAGTGTTTCCATCTAACACCTTGAATGCAACGCATTCTTTCTCGCTAAAGTATGTTTTCTGCTGTTCCTTTCAATTCGGATCATCACACATTCCTTTATGGGGAAACAGGTAAAATAATCAAGAGTGTGTACATACATAAATTAGGGGTATTGTTTACAGAGACACCGTCTGTAACCAAGCAAGAGTCAACCCGTGTTCGAGGATGTGTAATTTATACACGTGTACGACGTGTCATATAAAAACCTACATGCGACCATTTGGTACATATAAAGTCAAAAATAATTGTTTAACCCATTACCAAACAATGACGACATTTCACTAATTTGTTGGAGACGACTCTTGAAAACATTGTGGGAAATGGGTAAATCGGTCTTACTGAGCAGTTTCTCCCGTTCCCGCAATATTTTCTGCCCTATCAGACAGTTTTCAAGTTCATCACATTTTGAAATGTCGGCTGCAAACTCATTCAATTCGAAACAGTGGAAAATTTGGCGTTTGGTAATGGGTTAAGCACATATGTATAACAGCAGCACATATAGTTCACAGCATCATCTCCATAGAAATGTCAATCGGATGTGGAATGGTGTTTAACGCCGGTGTCAACAGTATTGAACGTATATGACCATTTGGTCCATTAAAAATTATGACTTTAAATAATTGTTGAAGCACATATGTAAAATATCAGCACATATAGTTCACAGCCTTATATCCATAGAAATGTCATAGAGCAATCGGAGGATGAATGCTGGTTTTACGCCGGTGTCAACAGTATCGAAAGTATGTGACCAATTAGTCCATTCAGAATTAAAAATGATTCTTTAAGCACATATGTAAAACATCAGCACATATAGTTCACATTTTGTTACCATAGAAAGTTCACAGAACGATCGGATGTGGATTGGTGATTTTATGCCGGCCTCAACAGTCTTTCCAGTATATCGCCCCGGTAAGCGCACCGAGTCATGGCCCTAGATTTTCCTCACTCCTAATGTACGTTGATCAGTCCCTGACTTCTTCTCCACATGAACATACTCTTTCACTTACTGTCAGATTATCGTGTCGCATTAACATCTTTAAACGACGGAGAGAATGATGACTATGTCGGATCTGGAATTCAGGACCTGAGGTTCTCAAATCCCAACGCATTTCAGACTATGCTTTTATGGCGATCTGAAATAAATTGCTCTTTCTGTTAAAAGGAATTTGATATTGTTCACGATATTCACTTTTATCAGTACATACAAGGCTAACACAGGATCCAACTTTAGCTGTCTGTGACTTTTACAAGAGAACAGTTTTCATAATTCATAACTCTATTTTTGAAAATCATTATGATCAGATACTTAAATAGTTAAAAAGGGAAAAGATCTGTATATATATGATATTTTTCTGCCTATTTTGTGAAAGACTAATTCTAAGTTAACCCAGCGCATTTTAGAAAGGTTGAAAAGCCACGGTTAATTTTGAAGGGGTGAAAGATGTATTGGGTTTGATTTGCGGTTCATTTTCGGATGACTTTAGAGTTTTCGCCAACTCGTTTTGACTTTATAAGAGTGTGTACATATCAATTGTTCAATGCAAATCTATAGAAGCTGGCGTCACTTTTGTGAAGGAAATACTATAGTCTTGCACGGAAACAATGGTACGTGGTACACTTGAAACTGCTCCGGCTTTTAGCAGGTATCGTTCATTCCGAAAGGATAGCTTTACATGAAGATCGAAAAGTGAAATGTTTTAAACAAGAGCGTTGCTTAGTGTCTATGTGTGTTAACTTTTGGGAGGTTTTTATTTTAAGTTTCGTTAAAAGTGCTTCGGCTCTAAGCAGTTAATCGTTCACTTTGAAAGGACAATTTTATACGGAGATATAAAAGTGAATCGTATTACATAGGTGTGCTGCTTATTGTTTGCGTGTTAACTTTGGTGGGAGGTCTTTTTTTATAAGTTTTGCAAATGGTTTCTATCGCCAGGTCTTCTTACCAGCTTTTTTTTCTTAATACGTCATATATTAACCCTTAGGATGTTGGGTAATGTTCTAGAAATATATTTGTGTGTCGTCTGCTCTCCAAAACCTTAACTATTTCCTTATATTTTTATGAGCAACGGTACTCAGAGTAGCTAACAGATAAGATTACATGCCAGCCGTCATATTACTAGGCGGCTGGCCTGTGACCCAATCTGTTTATATAAGCATGATGTCAGTTCCAGTACTGTAAGGTTTTACAATATTCTTGTGCATCTATATAGGATATTCGATCCAGAAAAGGGAATATATCGATATAAATAGGAATTCGGTTTATAAACGACAGTTATAACAGCTATGGCAGGAACAGAACCATCTTACATAGTACCACCATGGGATAGACCGATGCTGGTAAGGAATTTTCGTTAACCCTTTACCAAACAATATTGACATTTAACCACTTTGTTGCAGACTACTCTGGAAAACATTGTGGGAAAAGAAGAAATTGCTTGTAACAAGCAATTTCTCCTTTTCCCACAATGTTTTCTGCCCTATCAGAAGATTTTTTCAAATTTCATCACATTTTAAAATGTCGTCTGCAAACTCTTTCAATTTGGAGCAGTCAAAAACTTGGCGTTTGTTACCTCATTTTGTCGCACCTGATGGAGAGAATTTTATTTTTTGGTAACAAAAGGATGAACTGCCTCAGTGGTTAATACTTAGTATCATAAACAACATGTACAATTTTCACATCTTAGGTGAGTGCTTTCAATTTGGACCAGTCATAGATTCACATTCATATAAAATGTTTTCTTTTTATACAGAAACCTGAAAGTTATATATGCCTATGGGCTGAAATAATCATGTAATTGGTTAAGGCCATGTCACTTTGATCGCGTTTCGATTTAACAATAAGAAACGTTCAGTATGTAGGCCTTTTTATTTCTCCTCTAAATATTTTTATAGCAACACCAACCAGTTCAATTAAAGTTGTGAATATTCACATAGAAGCGGTTCTTATGGTATAATTGATAGCGATGAACACACTTGCCGATGAAGCCAGTGTAATCTAAATAGATTTAAACACCCAACTACGAATTTCACTGAAATTGATTTGTTAACCCTTTTCCAAACAACAAATTTTCGACTGTCCCAAATTGAAAGAGTTTGCAGACGACATTTCAAAATGTGATGAAACTAAAAAATATTCTTCAGATAGAGTAGAAAACCTTGTGGGAAAAGGAAAAATTGCTCGTCACGAGCAATTTCTCCTTTTCCCACAATGTTTTTTAAAGTCGTCTGCAACAAAGTAGTCAAATGTTGTTATTGTTTGCGAAAGGGTTAAACGCATCAAATTGAAAGAATTTGTGTTAAGCAGACGATAAGTATGTGTACAGTATATAATATGAACTCATTCTCGAGAGCATTAAAGGAACTAGCTCACAGAATGCGTTGTTTATAATAATATTATTTTAAATACCGGCCATTTCCCAATCAAATGGTCAGAAGGGATTATTATACCTGTTTTTAAGAAAAATGATCCTAGCGATGCTCGCAATTACAGGGGAATAACCTTAGTCAGTTGTTTATCTAAGATTTTCACGGGGGTTTTAAATAAACGTTTGTCTAATTGGGCGGAAAATAATAATGTATTGAGCGATGCTCAGTTTGGATTTCGGCCTGGTAGATCGACCACTGACGCAATATTTGTACTGAATTCTATTGTTCATAAAGTTTTAAATGAAAGAGGTCGTCTTTATTGCTGTTTCATTGATATGAAACGTGCCTTTGATAGTGTATATCTAAACGGTCTTTTCTTTAAACTTAATAAACTAGGTGTTAGAGGGAAAACATTACGCATTATAAGAAGTATGTATTCAGTAGTTAAAACTTGCGTAAGGGCATGTCATTCATATTCTGACTTTTTTGAGTGTGCAATAGGCTTAAACCAAGGGGAGATAATGTCCCCATTGTTATTCGCCCTTTTTATTGATGATCTTGAATTGTTTTTACAAGATAGCCCTCTATGTGGAGTAAGTTTAGATGATATAACTTTTATTTTGTTGTTATTTGCGGATGACATGGTTCTTCTTGGTAACAGCCCACAGGAATTACAGCATAGTCTGGATATGTTACATACCTATTGTATTAATTGGGGACTAGAGGTTAATATAGATAAAACAAAAATCGTTGTTTTTAGAAAGCGTGGTATTTTAAGGGAAGGTGAAACATGGTACTACAATAGGAACTTAGTAGAAACTGTGAATGATTTTAATTATCTTGGTACTGTTTTCAATTACACTGGTACATTTTCTCTGAATCAGTCAACACTGGCTGGAAAAGGTTTAAAAGCCCTTAATGTATTAATGTATAAAATAAAACAGTATGATTTAAAACCGTCAGTGATATGTCAGTTATTTGATGCTTTCGTTGGCGCAACTTTAAATTATGGGTGTGAAATTTCGGGATTTGGCAAATCTAAGGAAATAGAGCGGGTCCACTTGAAGTTTTGTAAATCTCTTTTAAACGTTAAAATGTCAACCAGTACAAATTGTATTTACAGTGAATTAGGACGTTATCCGTTGTATCTTGATAGACGCATTAGAATCATAAAATTTTGGTGTAAAACAGTTTCAACAGAAAATATTTTAATTAACAAGCTCTATGAATGTCTACTTTCGACAAATTTAAACCGAAATAACTGGGCTTATAACGTCAAATCTTTGTTGGACGAATATGGGTTTTCATATGTATGGGTTAACCCATTATCAGTAAATTTAAAGAAATTTCATTTAGTATTTAAGAAAAGGGTTTTTGATGTTTTTCAACAGGAATGCCAACAGAAAATATGTATTAATGATGTAATGTTGAATTATAGTTATATAAAGAACACTTTTGAGTTCGAATATTATGTAGATATTTTGCCTAGAAAGTATAGAATTGCTTTATCAAGATTGCGATTATCATCCCACAGACTAAGAATTGAATCGGGCAAATACGGATCCAATAGATTAGAACGTCATCAGAGAACATGCCCTTTTTGTGATACAAATGATATTGAAGATGAGTTTCATTTTGTCATCGTTTGTCCTCTTTATAAAGAATTACGCAAGAAATATATAAAACCATATTATTATCAGTTTCGCAATGTTTTTAATTTCATAAGCCTTATGCAATCAAAAAATAAGAACATAGTAAAAAATCTTGGTAAATATGTATATGAAGCCTTTCATGTTAGATCGATTCAAAATGTCGACATCCTATAATGATATGTGATTACATAGTTTGGATTATCCTCCCTGATTTGTTTAAACAATGTTGTGAGATTAACTTCAGAGTGCCTTGATCATGTGAATGTATATTATATTGTATATCTATATGTTATAACGAGAAACTTGTAAAAGTTTAAGTTAATAAACATCTATCTATCTATCTGTGAGTAGCAAATGTTAAGAAGATAATTTAAACAATTTTTATCACGCAATCAATGGCAATTTTTGCTATTGACAAGATCCTGAAAACCTGTGTTTTCATTGAATTATGGTAAAACGAGCATAGGACATTCAAAGCTTTGGTTGGAAACTTTGGTTTATAAATAGTAATGTGTTGCTGCTAACTAGGGTCAAGTGATTAGAGTGTCGACCAATTTCATAATCAGAGTCCAAAACACTTATGAAGATTAGCTAGTCCTAGCAAAGCCCAGAACGGGAATGAAATATCATTGTCTACAAAATAATGTGTTTAAACGGTTTAATGAATATGTAACTTAAATGGGACGTACTCCATGACATATTTATTAAAAGTAATAAGAAGTGAAACAATAACGTAATGGATCTGTGCTGTCATTTTGTTCTTCTGAGGCGTTTTATTTATCTTAAAAAAACTCAGTCTGTGGGATATTCCGAATGATCCAGACGTAGATATTTTATGCTACTGCCACACAGTTACAGCTTGGATCATTCGAGTTATCTGTGGGATAGTCTCTAGTATTCTTTAAAGGGTGATTACCACAAAGCGTGTCAATTTTATATGACTCCGTACTACTTTTGTTTACAGGTGCTTCTGTGTATTCCAACGCTACTTGGATATTATATCAGTCAAATCGAATATTTTTATATCTTATGTTACTAAATAAGCCTTTATTTTTAATAAAAACATTATAAATAATAGAAAAGCAAATATTCATGGTATTTTGCGTGTATATAGGTTAAACCTTTGAGCGGAAGAACTACTTTGTGTTTACATGGCAAAGGTAAATTGGTCAATAGCAACAGAGACACCTGTGGTTATCGTAATTTAGAAGGTTTTGAATAAGCTATCAAAATGAGTTTAGAGGCGTCTCTTCGATTTGAAGCCGACAGGGTGACGAATTCGAATCTCAGGAAGGCATATGAGAATCAAGTCGAACGGATAAAAGTATGAATACTTACCCAAATACTAGTCGAAACAGCAACGTTTTCTTTGACTCTACAAATGCAGGCGATTTTTTTATTTTTTATCATGATATGACTGGGTGTTGTTCCTTTCCTTGGGAAGAAGTAAATGGTTGAACGAGTGCTGTTTGTTTTTACAACAACTAGATTACGAAGCTGCTTCACAATGGGAAATGTAGTTAAGATTTCAAAAGGTGTAGCCAAGTATCAATTTGAAAAGGGTTGGTAATCTATGTTGTGTGCAAGAGGACATCACGAGGACGTTATCCTTCTCTATACGAATTTGGTCATTCTTACTTATTGTATTGTTCGTTGGTTTTCATATTTTTTTTTCATTGATTGTGAAGGAGCATTACTAAAGCCCATTGTGTCACTCTCGATGACTGCTTCCTGGAAAATACACCATGGCACAGTAAGCGCGCCGGTTTGTGGGTTAGTCCCAGCAGTTTTCACCTCGTCTGATGCGGATTCCAACCCTGAACCCTCGGTACAGTAGTCCGACGCTCTACCACCGGGCCACTGTCGCCCATAATTTGTATGCCTAAAATTTCCTTACTGATGAATCATATAGCACAAATACATTATAATTATACTTAATCTCTTCAAACTAACTGTCCCTAAAATAATTCACAGTATAATACAGCTCATGAAAATTAAAAAAAAGATTGAATGAAACTATGAACCTAGTTTGGGACTCTAACCAATAGAAAACTTATCAATGTCAGCCCAAAAACCTTTACTTCTTATCTCATTTATCTCAGGATCAAGTCATTTAGGCCCTCATGCCTTTTATCATTGCCACTTAAGATATGTAAGGAAACACATAGAAAGGTCCTCACTAATACTGCAGTACATAGTTTGCTGCAATATTATGACAAAAATAGGCGGACATTTAGAAAAAAAATGAAAATAAAATGAGCCTCTATATGTTAAATTTCTGTTTATATGCATGAATAACATGCAGATCTTTTATAAAGCTATTTGTCCCATCGTCATCTTTGAGACTCTGGGTAGGAGCATTGATTCTTTTAGATAAAAATGTGTCCCATTTTCAATTGTGAATGGTCAAACAAATATTTTAGTCAATTTTTTGGGAGAATTGAACTGATATCTAACATCTGTAAGGAATGAAATGTTCTGATAGTGGTTTCTTTTGTACATTTGGCACACAAACCCTATGTAGAACATTTGAATCATTTTAACCTCATGAAAGAGATAAAAACTATCATTTCAAATTCAAAGCCAAAAGAGTGCATGTTTTATATAAGTTACTGAGGTACTGAGGTATCAACCATGACACTGTACCAGGGAGGAGTACTATATAAAGTTTGAGGTGCAACAAATCTTTGGTATCACAATCACTAGAAAGGATGACAAGTACTTTCCACTTCTGTTATTGAACTTTTTAAAATTTTAAGTTTTGGTGCATTCACTTTGAATTGTGAATATTTATTTATGCATGAGCAGATTATTTTAACTCTTATTCTGAGCTGGCATTTAGATACAGTGGCTTTGTTACTGTTAACATTTTGGACGAATGATAATGATTAACCTTGATTTATTTATTTCCTCATCATTTCAAATGCATGTCTACTTTTTACTTTCAGTATGACGAGAAAATGGCTGATAGGGAAAATGTAGTTCGACTGTAAGTATCTTAAGTATTCAAAACTTCAAATAAGAACCCATAAAGAAATCTTGTCTTTCATAACAAATCTTCAATACTTTATTCATATTTGATATCATGCTAATTAAAACATTCCTTCAGTACTGTATCTATCAATATCTAATCATTTATCTGTTTGCCAATGTTCTCAATAATTATGGACCTTAAACAAATTTGTTAATAATTTAATTTAAGACAATCTGCTAAATGTTTTTGCTCAGATAATGTCTTGTAAGAACTCAATAAACAAAAGCAAAACAATTGCTTATTTTCGTTTTTAGATAAGAACTTCAAATTAATATTAGATACTTGACTGTCCTTTAGTGCAAAGGTTGTTTCTGACTTATCTGCAGTTTTTATAGCATGTGACTAGAAGGCCATCTTTTCTGTATCTCCTAATGCAAGCCTTTCCTTTTTTGACCATTTTTGTCGGTACGGAAAAATATTGTCTTCACAAGACAGTATTTTTTCCGGACCAACAAAGGAATATTTGATAGATTTGAAACAGTTCAGAAGACAAATACATTCTACTTATCTGGGTCTCTGTTGTATCATAGTTGTTCCTTATCAACCTATAAACCTCAAAATAGTTTGTCTTGTTTATTTTCAGCCTGACTGAATAAGGCTATTTTATATGCATGTACATGTATAGTGTGAAAGCTGCTTGTTCACATATGTGAGGAAAATTGGATACTCTTTTAAAATTCTACTTCTTTAAAACTGTAAAGCAGATGTATTGTTGTATGAGACAAACTGTAAAATAACCATTGGAAATAAAATTGTTTTGTATAATTAGTATTAAGAGCCTATAATGTACAATGAAAAATGGAAGTAGGTTCAAAAGTGATGCAATGTTTTTTTTATATCCATTGCATATACTGTCAATCCAAATAAGATATACTGAAGCTATTTAAATTTTTGCAATCTGTAGCTTTTTTGATTTTATACCACAATACAAGAACCGAATTGTTCAACAACATTTAATTTAGCCATAAGTTTAATAACTTCTCCAACTATTAGCCATAGTTTAGTTAAATGATTTCTTTACTATCAGCCATAAGTTTAATGATAACTCTTACTATCAGCCATACATTTATTGACTTCTCTTACTATTTGCCTCAAGATTAATAACCTCTTTTACCATCAGCCATAAGTTTTATGACTTCTCTTACCATCAGCCATAAGTTAAATGAATTATCTTACCATCAGCCATTAGTTTAATGACATGTCTTACCATCAGCCATAAGTTAAATGAATTATCTTACCACCAGCCATTAGTTTAATGACATGTCTTACCATCAGCCATAAGTTAAATGAATTATCTTACCATCAGCAGTTAGTTTAATGACATGTCTTACCATCAGCCATAAGTTTTATGACTTCTCTTACTATAAGCCATAAGTTAAATGAAATCTCTTACTATTAGCCATAAGTTTGATGACTTTTCTTCCTGTTATGAATAAGTTTAATGACTTCTCTTACTATAAGCCATAAGTTAAATGAAATCTCTTACTACAGTATTAGCCATAAGTTTGATGACTTTTCTTACTATTAGCCGTAAGTTAAATGATTTCTTTACTATCAGCCATAAGTTTAATGACTTCTCTTACTATCAGCCATAAGTTTGATAACTTCTCTTACTATTAGCCATAAGTTTAATGGTTTTTCTAACTTATAGCTATCAGCCATACATTTATTGACTTCTCTTATATGATAACATGTCTTACCACCAACCATAAGTTTAATAACTTCTCTTACTATTAGCCATAAGTTTAATGACTTCTCTTACCATCAGCCATACATTTAATGACTTCTCTTACCATTAGCCATAAGTTTAATGACTTCTGGGATGGCCTTGTGGTGGATATTGACCATATCGTGAAAAAAGCAGAGGGTCAAAATGACGTGGACACAGTTGAGAAGAGGATGGACCTGTTTGAAGTGTATGAACGTTGGAGCATTAGATTAGTAAAAAACATAAAATAGTCTTTTGTCCGCAGTGTTTCAAAAATTGTATGGAAAACCCTTTTTTGTTGGATTTATTAGAATCCTCCTGCTTGGACAATTTTACCCTTAGAATACTGGGTAATTTTCTAAAAATTGATTTTTGTGTCATCTTCTTTTGTAAACCTAAATTAGCTGCTTAAATGTTGAGCAAAGATACTCAGAGTAGCAAACAGGTTAGATCACAATTAATTGGCGGCTGGCCTGGATCTTACCTGTTTGCATAAGCATGGAGTTGGTCTCTGTACTATAAGGGTTAATGAATATGCGCAATGAAGAGTTTATAGATGAAAAAGGAAAGCCGGCAAGTGAACAATGCCGCTTATCTAAAGCTTTCATTGTAAATCTAATCTTAGATATTAAAATTAATGCATCAACATTAATATAAGGATATTAACCCATTTCTTGATAGATAAGAGTTCATTGCAAAATTATTATAAGTCTTTTTATGGTACATTAAATATTGCATTCATTCCTCAAATCTTAAACATCGCATTTACAGCTGACATTAAAAAAAAAAAGGGTGAGATGTGACAACATTGGAAAGTTGCAATCAATTTTTTCTTTTGTCACTTGTTTTCCAAAATATCAATAGGTCCTATTTTCTAAAAAGATAGATTTTTGTCATGTCTACTTTTCAAATCTCAAAAATCTGCTTAATATTTATGAGGAAAGATACTTAGAGTAGCAAATTCTGCATATATGGAAATGGGTTAATACATAGAACGAATACAATAAGATGATATCTGTAATAACTGAAGACAATGAAATTTAACATTTTTCAGAATTTAAACTTTTAATTTAAATGTTTTTGACAACACTGTTTATCTATTATTCTAAAGATGAAAACATCTTAAATTACTTTGAAGCTTTGTGGGAACATGAGAATTTGCACAAGAAGGGCAAATGCCTCTTTTGTCACAATTTTTCAATAAAAAGAGCCAACTTCAAAACACCATTAATTGTCTCCAGATAAAATTAAGTTACAGGTATTTAGCTTTTTAAAAATTTACATGCATTACTTTTACAGCACTATTAAAGATGAATGCACATATCTTGTACAAACCATCACTTAGATACTTTTACATGAAGTTAAGTTTTTTTAATTTTATACTTACATGATAACAAATTTTTCTTTCTTACAGTTTAGATAAATAATCTCAAAGACAAATACATGTAAATTTTGTTATATAACCTGATTTATGCATTATGTAATGATTACGCATTAGATACATAAACTTTGTAAGGTAGACACTATGTGCACATATAATTGCTTTAACACACATGCAACATCCACAAAGGAGAACATTTTGAAATCAGAGGAAGTTTCTAGAAAAAAATCCATCTTCATTGATGAAACATATTTTTTCATACTTCTGTTCACCATCTGTTGATGCTTTCAATGATGGACATGTTGCAAAAACATTTGCTTAATTATTGTGTTAACAAACCTGCAGTGCAATTCGAGATTTAATTCTCATGTTAGTGTATTCTTATTATTTTCCTTTTGTTGATATTTAAGAGAATCTTTGTTAAGTATGCTGTATAAAGTATTATTGAATAAGTTTCCATTTTTTTCTGTTTTTGCAGCATTTTAGAAATTAAGGATTTCAGGATTGAAACACTTTACAGCATAGTATTAACTGTACAGTCTGTCACAATTTCTTCAACTCAATAAAAAGACAGCTTTAAGAAAATTTGTTTATATTAATGATTCTGTATCAGTGTCTCAATATTCAACTTAAATTGTAAACATTTCATCTTTGAATCAGTTTTTGCTGAGAATTGAAATCAAAAGTATCAAGTGTTTTGTACTTTTTAAGTATTGTCAAAGAAAGGCACATTTAGTTTGACAGATACAGAAAATCTGCCTGACAAGCAAGTATAGATAAAATGTCATTGGAAAACAGTTTGTAATCTGTGTGGTATGCTGATACCTCTTTCATCTCATGATTGACGGTGTGCCATTCTTGAATTACAACAACCTGTTTGAGATCACTTTATATTTGAAGTACCTTTGAAGATTTATGCATATGACAAGCACTGTTTATTTGCACATGTATCTTAGATAACAGCGACAAGCACTGTTTATTTGCACATGTATCTTAGATAACAGCTATGCTTTTTAATCCTATGTCTTTTTTCTTTAAGAATTTTCAAAGTTTAACTTAAAATGTGAACATTTTTAAACTTAAAGAGTTCAGTGATTTGTGAAAAATATTGTATATGAGACATATACTATGACCCAAACCTTATTTTAACAATTTTGAAAATGACAGAAAATCAAAACAAATTATGTTTTACAACATTACAAAGGTGAACTTATCATCACAATATTTCAGAAATATTGTTGATAATGGCATACAACTTAAATCAATATCATTTTACAGCATGCCTCTTATAAATACAGTGTGCTAAATTGGTAGTTTGCTCATCATTAGCAAATTCTCCTATGTAGAAAATGATAAGATTGAATATTCATCAGTTGCACATGCATGACTTGTACAGTTTTTCATAAGTATATTATTAACAGTTCAATGCAATACAACAGTAAGTGCTTCTCATTAAATGTGAACCCAAAATTATAGTCTTGCAAACAACCTTAGTCATTTGAATATTTGATTTCTTTTTACCTTTTGACTGATCCAAATTGAATGAATTTGCAGACAACATTTCTAATTGTGTTGGAATTAAAAAATAATCTTCTGATAGTGCATAAAACATTGTGGGAAAAGGAGAAATTGCTCATTAATTGCTTTTCCAACAATTATTTCCAGAGTCGTCTGTTCCATACTGTTTAAATGTTATTATTGTTTGGTAAATGTTTAAATATTTGTGTTTCGTAAATTTCTGATAAAGGATAAATCCCTGCTTTTATTGGTAGGTATATAGTCAGGGATTTACGGGACGCAAGATCTTGAGTCTAATACCCATTAATCATTAGGTAGGACCCCTCAATTCACTCAACCTGGGTCCTCTAGGACGCAGCCATGTTTGTTATGACTTTCATTAAAATCCAAAACTATGCGAGTCCAAACTACAAAAGGCTCACTCTTTCTTTCTACCACAATGGTTAGGATTTTCCCATATTTTACAGGCTATATATAACTAGAAAGGACATGAGCTCTCTTTGAACCAATCGTATTGAAGGGTGTCGAAACAGTCCAATGGAATATGTGTTACTATGTGCGCTATGCAGTCTCGTCATTTCTCCTTATGATTTCGACACTTGTTACTCGATGTTTTTTCTTACTATCAACCACTCTTATGACATGGATGATATGACAGTCTGCTAAAATGTCAAAACAATGACTTGATGTTCTATGATACTTGTTTGTCGGCAAATTATATATTATATAAAGACGGGACCCCCATTTTCAATGCTGAGACCCCCAACATAATCAAAATTGAGGCCCAAGGACCCCCAACCATTCAGCTTGATGTAAAACCTTGTATAGTATTCCATTTTATGGGGAAATCTGGGGAAGAATTGCATTATTGGCATTCTTTCATACAAAGATACACTATTCATGCGCCATTGGCAACAGAATTGCTACCTTGGGCATATACTTTTCTTCTTTTATAGGATACATCTAGATATTTTTTTAGTAAGGACTCTTGAAATTGGAAATATTGGTTTTTAAATGGCTTAGGAGAATCAAAACTCTTTTGCCTCTGTAACATCCATTATAAATGCAATTGTGTTTGTGCTTGAATAACAAACTTGACTCTTTACGCAGCAGCTAGTCCATTACTGAGCTCTGTTATTTTGAATTTAATTGAAAAAGAAAGTATAAAAGACGAATAAAACAATAAATGCTTATTCAGGTTTCAAACAACATTATTTAAAAGGATGTTAATTTACATAACCATCTTTTGTGTTGTCTGACCTTGGAAAAAGTAATGTTGTATGACCATAATCTCTCAATACACTTTTTGAAACAGAAACCACTATTGTAGTTGAAGATATGGCCCACACAGAATTTTTTGATTTACACTCCTAATAATTCTCATAACCCCTTCCTATCGATAAGAATCAATAATAAAATGATTAATTGTCACTTATTATTCTTTACTCAAAATGAGCAAATCCTTATTTTGAAACAATGAGTACAAGTCAATTTGTAATGCATCTGTCCAGGGTTTTTGTTTGTCTATTTCATGTTTAACTTTAAAATGACTTGTACAAATTAATTGAAAACGGAAATAATGTTAATTAAACAACTAGATCTTTAAAGACTTGAATATCTATGTATTTTGAAATCTTTTTGATAATTTTCTTTCCAAATATTTGTAATTCTATGTCTATCAGTTGGTTGTCATAATTATTTGTGTATGCAGAATCTGCAGTTCAGAGGACAAAATCATCATGACAAAATAAAATTGTTTATCAATACTTAACAGGGAAAAGAACACAAACCAGCGAGCCCTCTGGAATGAAAACCTAGAAGAATCAAGCTGGAAGAAAAGAATCAGAAATGAATCTGACGTGATCAAATCAGAGCTCAAAATGGCTGCAAGTGCTTCTTTAGCGGTAAGACAAATTGTCCATAGCTCAGTCTGGTATACGGACATTTGCTCCACCATCGACTCAACTCCCCCTGGACATTTGCCCTCTTTTTGGTATCGGGCGGTATTTGCCCCTTGCCGTAATGTAATTGCTCAAATCGAACAATTCCTCCTTTAGTCACAATGATTTCCTCCTAATTCCACAAGAAAAATTAATATTATTGGCTGTTGCATTCAATCTGGACCAGTCTCAAAATTGAATGTGAGAGAAAGGGAAATGGCTTCAAATGAACACTTAATTTCAAGTTGTAGATTTTTCACAGTTTGTACTATAACTCAAAGTATCATTTTTGTAAACCATTATTTAACCCATTACCAAACAATAATGTCATTTTACAACTTTGATGCAGAGGACTCTGGAAAACAATGTGAGCAATTTCTCCTTTTCCTAAAATGTTTTCTACACTTTCAAAAAATTAACTCTCCAATTACATCACATTTTGAAATGTTGTCTGCAAACTCTTTCAATTTGGGACAGTTGAAACAGTTTGGCGTTTGGTAAAGGGTTAAGTGCAGTAACTCCATTCTCCTTCTGAAAGCTCTGCTCATATGCATTAGATTTTGTTTGTCTGTCTGAGATTTGTATAATCTATCATCTTATAGGCTATCATCATATACATTTCAAGCCATTTGGGCAACTGGTCAGTTTGTAAATCCTTTGAAATTTCTCATAATCTCTGTCTTAGTCTTACAAACTGTATGACAGATCAATTGACCTCTTACCACATAAAAACCTCAATTTACTGAATTTGCTGCAGAGTTCTTTCGAAAAAACACTGCGATTAAAGGATATACTGTTCTGAATGAGCAGTTTATCCTTTTGTCACAAATGGCTTGTACCAATTACCTTAACCCTTTACCAAACATAAAATTTTCAACTATACAAATTAAAAAAATTGGCAGACAACATTTCAAAATATGATGAATCTTCTGATAGGGCAGAAAACAGTGTGAGAAAAGGAGTCATTAAGAGCAATTTTTCCTTTTCCCACAATAAATGGGTTATAGAACATAATTGTATTTGTTTTACTTTTGTTGTCTGCTATTGCTTTTAATTATGGACTAGTCACAAATTTCCATATGGATGAATAAATTAAAAGCTGACATTTGTTTTAACCCATTACCAAACAATAATGACATTTTACCAGTTTGTTGCAGACAACTTCAGAAAACAATGTGGGAAAAAGATAAAATTGCTCTTAATGAGCAATAAGTCTATGCTTCATTGTAAGACTATTGTAAATCATTTTCATAGTTAAATGAAGATCAGATAGAACCCTTTTTGACAAAAAAAAAGAATAATGATTTTGATTAGCAATAGCCCCTTAGTATTATCCCTTAGAATGCTGGGTAATGTGCTTTAAATATATTTTTGTGTCGTCTGCTTTCCAAAACCTTAAATATCTGACTAATTTTGATGAGGGAAGATACTCAAAGTAGCGAACAAGTAAGGTTAGATCACATACCAGACACCAGTTTACTTGGTGGCTGGCCTGGATCTAACCTGTTGGCATAAAGATGAAGTACATGTAGGTTCCAACACTATAAGAGTTAATGATGAGCTAGTCATGCATTTGAATTGTTTTCTGTCTCAACAAAGGAGTAATACATGTACTTAGGACTTATCTGTAATTGTTGTGGTTTTTTAGGTGCGACGAGTGGCCCTTAAACAGCTGTTTGAAAAGGAGTTTCAGATGTATGAAAAAGAGCTCAGTTTACAAGGAAAGACTTTCTACAAGCAGAGAATATAGAAAATAAATCATGTAGAGTCGTTTGAAATGTGGTATTTTTTACCTGGTTGTGATCCTCTTTCTTTCTTTTGATCATCATTTGAGATAATACAACCTATTTCCTCATACAGACAATGATGTGCACTGTCAATAAGGTATTTCAAGGATGATACAACTATATGTCATTTTAGTGCAGAATACATGTTTGTGTTCTATATATGTATTTTTGTAAAACCAAATGTTATCGTTATATATGGAATATTTTGATACAACCTTTTTAATACAAGCTTGAAGGTATATATTGGGTTAGGAATTTAGAAATATTGTAGAAAAGACAGCAGCAGCAATATCACTTTATCAATTTAAAGTCAGGGTAATGAGCTTGTACCAACCAAATTTGATTGTAAATTAGTTCTTTCAAATACCAGTATACAGAAAAAAAAACTTTGAAAATATCAAGTGGATTTTGTGCTGAGCTAAGCATGATAAACGTTTTTAATCTATAAATGTGTTTATCATTCTCAAATCTTATTGAATGTTAAAGTTACTTTGGACTTGTTATAGATGTAGCTCTTGAGAATTGGTCTATGTCGTTGTGTAAGATTGTGTATAAACAATGAAGAGATGATGCATATAGTTTCAATGTTTAACAAAAAGATTGGTTAGATTGTATGTATTTCCACTATTTTTATGAGAGAAACCAGATGTTCTTGTTAGTTTGGATGATTTTATTGATATTTTATTTCTATTCAAAGCACTGTGATGTAGTAACAATAACTCATACATTAAAATATGTTAATATTCTAATCATCCGATTTAATTAATCTTCAATCCCCTTTCTTGTTTATCTGAGATCGAACGGCTCTTTTAGAGCATTCTTAAGATATTGTTATTCACATTCAGTAAACCTCCCTTGATTCCAATCAGTACTGTGCTTTTTGACTAGTAACTGGCTTTCATGTCATAATGGCAATACCATTATGCTGAGTGTGTCATCCAGATTGTCCAATTTTTGAAGAAGTGCCGATGGTTCTACCCGGCTAGACCAGCCCTTGTTGGCAGTTCAGTATGGTTCCTCCTCCATCATCTAGGGTGGTCATGCAGCATAACTGAATTAGTGAAGAGAACAAGTTTAAAAGGCATTCACCGTGGTTGTATGACCTGAGTAACCAACCATTTGTTATGTTTTAATTCAATGCACTTTTCAAAGAAAAAAATACCAGATTAGCTACTCTAGGTGGTCTGTGATGAGAGTGCAAAACTTGAAATCACATAGCTCCTACTTTCAAATCCCGATGACTCCATTTGAGTTGATCGCGAGTCTCCTATTCAGTTAGGATATGCCCATGGTTCTACCTGGCTTGGTCAGCCCTTATCGGTGGTCAAGTTTTGGCTTTTCTTCCATAACAATTTATATTAAACTAGTGTAACGTTCGTTGAACTTTATGCAAATTAGGAACCTTCCACCATCGTTAGTTTGGTCGATGCAGCATGAGATATGCCATGTCCAACCTCTGCGTCATCACTACCATTGTTAGTTTGGCCATAGTCAAAATAATTCGACGTGAGGATTGCTTTTTATTTTCTGATGGGGCAATCAAGAGAGATATTGCCCGATACAAACATTTCTCAATATTTTCCGATCGCGTCAAATTAGTTTGACTAAGTTTGGCCGTTGTAGTGTGAGATATATAACCGATTGCTATGTATATCTATACACGAGGTAAAAACGCTCTATCTCTGCTAGGACAGATCTAAACACACAAGCTTCTAAACACGAGATGGAGGCACACTATCTTTCCCATCACCGCCATCGTTGGTTTGGCGATGTAGTTTGGAAAAGGCCAGACAAGCAAGATTCTGAACACAAGGTGGAGGCTCAAACTATGTGTAACCGTTATAGTTAGCTTGGTCGATTTTGTATGCGACAGGACGGTTTCAAGCACGCAAGCTTCCACACAAGACGATCGCTCCATTACTGCACCACAAGCACCATCGTTGTTTTTGTCGATGAAATATGGGATAGGACGAATTTAAACGCACAAGCTTCCATACGAGTACATGCAATGGAGACTCAAACCCTGTGCCATCATCATCGTAAGTTCAGTCAATGAAATATGAGATAGAGTTGGTCCAAACGCACAAGCTTCCATACAAGAGATGGAGACGCAATCTCTGTACCATTATTACCATCGTTAGTTCGGGTACAATCAAACACAAGTTTCCATACACGAAGCAAACAATCCAATTATGTGCCACCATCATGGATGGTATCGAATGGTGCTATCAATAAATTTACGTGTTTCTATATATTCCGTTCGACTATTTCCTAGGAGCTGCAGTGTTTGAACTTGAACCCTGAGAAGAGACTTATAACACTGACTTTCTACATTAGCTCTGCACTAAACCCTTTCTTGTTTGTTCTCATTACAATAGGTTCGTCCAGACTTTGAGATCTAACAACCCTGGTTCGAATACCAATGGCAGCTTTTTTTTCATCTCGGGACATCCTTTGCCAAGATACGATTTCCTAGCATAGTACTGTACTTGTATGTTGACTGGGGAACTTTTACTATACGTTTCTCAATAGTAAACTATGTACCCAAAATGGAAGAAGAAATATAAAAAAAAAACTAAGCATTTAAAGAGAGTGCATGACCGGATTAAATCATTCGCAATTGTGAAGAATTTCATTCCATTATTATTGTGTTGAATCTAGGATACACCTACTGGTGGCATCGTTAACTAAGAAATAGCTTAAAAAGTTAGGGAAAATTTTCACCAGATGTAACTACAGATACATGTACATGGCTACAAAAGAATATCACCATGCGTTCAGCAGCCATGGATTTATAAACAGATCCTTATGGTTCCAACAGAAGAGCGTGACGTATTCCCTTTTCACGGATCTGTCATTGGCATTGAACACGTCCTGTGAAAAATTTACATCAGCGAAATTCACCAGTGTGTAACATATATCAAGACTTAGGTAGTGACTGTTGATTACCAAGAGATATAATTGTGACGAAGAGTACGATCGAGAATGACGTGTTACTGACACTTAAAAGTTGCAAAGTACAACCATATGGCAATGTATTTATTCTAGGAGTCATTGCGATATAATATAGTAACAAAGTGTTGAACCCAGGATATATAAAAGCCCCTCTGTTTGTAGGTCGTTGTTTAATTCTAAACAAGAGGGAACCATTGGAAGTTTAAACTTATTTACTTTTGCATCGATTGTAATGGAAGCTTGAAGCTTATTAAAACCCTCTCGATGACTGCTCCCTGGATACATGAAAGTTTTCGCGCCGATTTGTCCCGGCACTCCTGTTCACTGATTGGGTGTTACGAGTCACGTGCGGGGACCCTGGGCTGACGTGTACATGTGGTGAGAACCTTAAGGAGAGTTCCGAGAACACGATGCAAGCATTGGGGTAGCTTCCCTTAGGCACTTTAGGCACGGACGTGCCTACACTTTTATTTCAGGAAGCTAAAAACCTCAAGAATTCAAAAGAGAGGGTCTCTATTTCCTGCTAAAAGAAAAAATATTTTTGAGCACTCAGATCTATATACATTGATTCCAGAACGCAACTGTGCGTTGCTTTTTTCCCAGGGTGAGCATGCCCCGGACCCCTCTAGAATCACGTGCCTACATATTCATTTCAGTCAAGCTACGCCCCTGGCAAGGGATGTGTAATCATGAATATGAATTCTGTGAAAGGACAACTGTGTGCAGCTCTCACTTCTGTATATTTGACACAAGTACAAACACTTAATCTAAGAGTATCAAGGAAAATGTTCTCTATCTGTTCAAAGCATTAAATCTAATTAACATGTTAGTTGTAATATTCTATTTGGCAAATCTTACAGAATGAGATGGATAGATCCATGTACCTTGTTATAGGTTTTAAACAGGAACAACACTGACTACAATTACTACAATATATAAGATTCATAAAATCGGTGAAAACCCTAGGATCAATTTGAATTTCCAAAATGACTTAATATTGAGCCCTTTTGTTTATTTTGACACTGCTATCATTTCAAGTTTCTAGATAGAAACTATTCGAAATGTGACAAGTATATCAATTATTCAAAAATAAATTCAATTTCCATGATGGAATAAAATCAAACATGATGTGGTGATTAGCTTGACTAAGTGTCGGTTCTTTTATGTATCGTTTCCTCTGAATAGAACGTCCGGAACCATGTTTCAATATCACAACCAAACGCACCGTTTAAATGGCGGTAGTTTTGTAAACAAACTAACCTCCTCTCGACACGTCTGCTTCCAAAAGCCTTCTGCTATGACATGCATGACACCCAGACTATTTAGGTAGGTTTTTCCAAATAGAGATGTTATTTGAATTTTGTTCCAAGAAGGTGGATTTGCAGATAGCTCATGGCAATTTCGCCAACTGTCTCAAACATTGAACAGCCGATTTTTCCTCTTTTTTCTTACGCTAAAATCATATAATCTCAAATTATTTACGGGAAATTGTTCATCTGTTACCATTGCCAAGTATTTTTAAGTTAATGTCTGTAGAGAAAATTTGGTTGTTAGTTTAATTCCTTATACAATATTTAGTTTTGTGATGGTTTTTATTTCGTACCCAGACATGTTCGTAACACAGCCTCAAGATAATGATTGTGGAAATCAGACACATATTTACCTACATATTGTCTCTATAGAAATCAAATCCTTGCTGATAGCTTGAAACTAAGTTTCATACAGTCATTCAAATACTCTTTACTCAATGAAAACGACTTAAGAACTTGTATCCACACAAATAAAACTCAAATTCAATGAATTTTTATTTAACCTCATGCATGTATTGGTACAGATTAGTAATGGCAGGGCATTTAATGGGTATCCACACTATATGGTTTGATGAAGAAATGAAATGGTTATTCAAGGAAGGATTTTAGCTTTACTTTTTGACCTAGAGTTGTAAATCATTGTTTATGTTAGCAGATACACAGAGAACTTACACACATATGATGCAGGACCATGTTGGATAATAACACTGTAAATCAACCTGATAGTGAATCTGTCCCTGAAATAATTCCCCTTCCCAAGCTGACAAAGAATTGGACTAAGCCAAGAAGTTTCCTCAAAGATAAAAATCAATTAGAAACAGGTAAGACTTTGTACTTAAAAACTGTGAACTTCAAATGAGATCATAGATAATGAAAGCTGAATTTTAATCTATTTCTACAAAATTGCCATGTCTTTGAGAACATTGTACATGTTTGCTGATATAGGTACTCACAGTTTTGATTTTATTTTATGTTAATGTATAAGTGTATAATACATTTATGTCAATACTACACTAAAACATTCTAAACACACTTGTTTCTTCGAAATAGATTACCAATGTTAGAATTGAGGATTGTAGAAAAAGAAAACAGGTCTTGAACTCTTCTTCATTTGTTCTCTAAACCCCTGCTGCTCAAATCTACAGTTAAGAATTTTATAAGGGTCCTACATGGCCCATTGGTTAAGGAGGCTGACATAATTTGGGGTCGTTTTGTGGAAGTGACCTTCGGCAAGTCACTTCAGAGCCCTAGCCTAGCACTGTAGGGTTCAGGAAAACTGTAACATGCAGGGTTTTTACATTAAGAACCACTTGCAGATGCAAACCATCGGTTAAGATCCCTTGTGAATCAGTCACTTCATGCCCGGTCATAAAGTCTGATAAAAGAGGATTGTCTGGCTGAATCGTTAGATCTCAACCTGGATCTGTTTCTTCAAATCTTAATGAAAACCCTGAACATGACTGATTTTTTTTTGGATACAGCATTAAACACCATACAAAGAAACAAACAAATAAGAATTTTATGAATATAGGTTTTGAAATGCTGCATGCAAAAGTTCTCTCATGCTTTCCTCATCTACATCTCAGCATCATTATTACTTAGCCTTGGATAGTAAAATAATTTTGTGAATAGTTTTGGGGAAGTGACCTTGGGTTTTTCTCTTAGATATATCTAATTAAAACCCACAGAGTTATGTTAATACATTCAATAGGGAGGAAACTGAAATGATTTTCTTTAGGCAAAGTAAGGGGACCCTGTGGCCTATTGGTTAGAATACAGAACTTACAATCACATGGCCCCTTGGCTTTCTGCAAAGATTAAATCCTGGTAACAGACTGCTGATGGCTCTACCTGATTTGACCATCACTTACTGACAGTAACTGTAAAGTATGGGCTCATCCTCTATCATTATGACAGAGCAATGCAACATAATTGAAATAACGCTGATACAATGTAAAAAACCATTATGATAAAAAGAAAGCAATGTAATAAAATACTTTGATAACAAAAAAGAAACTGGTTTTCATTTATATTTTAAGATTTGAAGGTAGACCTGCTTGTCAGGGGCAAATTGATATCTTAATGAAGATTATTTCCTTTTCAGTTCTTGGTTTTAGCAATGAAAATTGGTTTGATGAGCTGACAGAGAGGGCCCATCTAGCAAGAAAGGAGCCTTTAAAACAACAGCTTCCAGTATTTGACAGCCCTGTCAGTTCTCCGACTGTTAGCCAGTTGATAAAAAATCACATTCAAGGTACATACACAACTGTAGATGTCTATCTCTTTCCTTTATTGTTGCTTGTTTTAGCACATTTGTAGCGGAAGAGTTAAGAGGAGATTTTGATTTGAAAGACAATACAGTCAACGTGGTGTGTACACAATTCAACAAATTATAGGTTATTTTATATATTAAATGATTTTGTTTTCAATTTGGATAAGTTGTACAGTTCCATATGAGGAAGTCAATAGATTAATCAGCTTTGTTTCAGCATTCATAATGACATTTTACTGTATTTTGCTTTTCAGTTGGTCACTCTCCACCCAGATTTTACCATAGCAGTCCTGCTTCAGCTGTAAAGAATATCCATGAATACTCTCTATTGGGCACACCAGACAGCATTGGTAAATGGCAAAGACCATCTCTTGGAATCAGGTAAGCCTGTAATCTGTTAGAACACTTGGTATGGTTCTTGTTGTATGATTCTGGTCTAAAACCTTTCCTTAACCCTTTAAGGTATAGAGATAAGGCTTATCAATGACACCATAGGTATAAACCATCCGATTATCGGAGACCATTAACGCATACATAATCAGTCACCCTAGGTACCTATTTGCACAGGATTATCTCCGATAATTGTCACTGATTGGGATACTGTTAATTAAACCAAGATTTATGCAATTTTCCTTAATCCAATAGATTTTTACAGAGAATAAAGGACGACAAGAACAAAATTTCCTTTAAATTGATGTTATTTTCTATTTTTTAGTGATCCATACATATAAAGATTAAGGTGAAGAAAAGTATACAAACAATAAAACTGTATATTGCGGTGTGAATTATACAAAATCAAAAGTAATAAATGACGTATGTGTTCCCCCTGAGAGACCCCTAATTTGTTTTTCTGTTTTGTCATCAATTGAAGGGAATTTGGTTGACGAAAAATGCCATTCACGACGGAGAAACATGCTTTGTCTTTGTATATTTCTCAACAAAACTGAATCGTTTTACTTCTATTTCCATTAAAACCATTTCCAAATCAAAAAATGTTTTTCAACGCAATATTGCTTCATGAAGTAGTCAAACCTGGTCCTCTAATACATGTAAAACTGTATAAATTAATTCATTATGGCAATGAATCATGCTTATATTTCCGTAAAATATGTGTCCATGGGTGATGAATCTACCAAAAATTAGTTGTTGTAGTCAAAAACGGAGGAATAATCTAATTTGCTTGTCCGCGAATTGGTAAGATTTAAGAGCATTTCATCATCTTCATGCTCAAAAGACCGATCAAATGACTGCTCTGAATCTACATTGATGTCTGACCTGCGATCGCAAGCACCAACAATTGACATAATACTTTAAGTAGCCGTCTTTATAACGTCCTTTATTCGACGGCTTTATTTTCATTCACTTTCAACTTTGAACAACAGCTCCGTGTCATAAACATCATTTACGGGTCGCGTGCCGTATGCTCGCTCTCATTTTAATTGGATAGTATTTTTAGAAATGTGTTAATTTTCTAAAGAATTGCATGAAATCCTTATCGAGTCTTTACAAATCGGCATTGTTTTGATCTTTTATGACCGGATATTGAAGGCCTCTCATATTAATTGGGTTGGTAATTTGAATTCCCTTCATCTCAATTTGATTGCGTCTTTTTAAGAAGGGTGTCGTGGAACCATTATCAAAAGATTCTCTCTAGAGCAAAAGTTAGAACGTTGACCCTATGATTTTATCATCGGATAAGGCGGCGAACGGCGCTATATACCGTAAAGGGTTAAACTGGAATTTGAGATTTTCTTAAATGGGCAGTTGATGGTAATGAAATTGAGTTGACCAGCCTTGTAGCTTATATAGCAGACCTGAAAGTTTGCATGTTGGTGTATCACATGGCTTTTTATTGAAAGGATTCCAAAACAAGTTAATCCTAATAAGCATTAATTAACAACTCTTTGCATCACAGAATGATGGCTTTTCATTTTTAATGGTATCATCAACTCATTTATTGTCTCAAATGTTGAAGTACTACTCAGAGTAAAAGAAGGGATCTGTATTTCCAATGCTCAATTCTGTTTCGAAATGTTGAGTATTGCATTTAGAAATGTCTCCGGTTTTAGTGGACAGCATCTAATAAGTTATGCTGATGAATGGTACAGTTGTTTTCTGGTAATGATGTGTTTAATCTCCTTTTTTTGTATTTTGGTTTTAACTTTAAAATGAATTGTGTATTATATGTATTTTTTTTTTTTTTTCAGTCCTGTTTTAAAAGATTACCCATCTTTCAGAGGTCATTCTCATGTAGTTGCTAAGCTAGGACTAAGCCACAATGATTCAACCCTATCCTGGACAAATTCCCTTGCAACACCACCACGTCTGGATGGTAAATATTACTTCATGTCCTAGCTTCATTCTACAGAATGTCTCTGTTTTTGTACTATACCATCCCATTATAATCACTTTAAGATATATCTTTTCTCATTTTGTCACTTGATATACTTGGCATTCTTTCATTATTTTTTTAAACTAAAAACATCATCAGAGAACAGTCAGATATCATCAACATGTTAATTTTGTCACAAGAAAAACAATTTAAAGAAAAAAACACTTATGAAAAAGTCGGCATTTGTGATCTCTTACTCTGTTGACCTTTCTCTTCAATGTGTTGGCTACAAATGTTTCTTAATGAGTTTATGACAGATAACTTCAAAAAATACTCTCTGTAGGTTCTATCTTAAGTATTTTCTTTTTATAACTTGTATCATTGATATGTGAACTTATCCCTGTGATATGTATGCTAGGGCTGAAGAACAATGCCGTGAATGAAAAGGTACCTATGTAATAATAACATCTATGAATGTTGAGACACACACATGACTGATTGTATTCTTGTATCAATGATAGGTGAACTTATCCCTAAGATATAATTGATAAGGCTGAAGAACAATGAAAAGGTATGGAAAGGTATTTTGTTCATAACCTCTCTGAATATTGTGACACATACATGAATGTTTGTTTGTTTTTTTTCATTCAGAGACCAATAATGAATCTTCTACAGAGGCGCAAGCAAAATATAAGGTACATTTTCATTATGATTTTGATCAAAACATAAAGTTATACATATTTATTGAAACACTTTGAATATCTTTGGCAATACATACAAGGTCTATTTTGGATCTTAAACTACATGTATTTTGTATCCAAGTTTGGAATTTCACCTAATTCATGAGGTATTCTGCATCACTGAGAGTTCATATTGAATTGACATTTCTCATCCTAGAAAATTATGAAAATGGTGTAGGCAAAATATTCATTACAATAATTAAACACTGAAAGATTCTAGATAAAACCACTGTTGATGATTTAATTTGTGAAGAAATTCTTTAAAAAGAGTTATTGAAGTGTACTTAAAGATTATCAAAAGGGTGTGTCTTTATCAATAACCAAGGGAGTAACTTCTTTACTTTGGAATGCTTTCTCAAAAGAAGCGTAATTTGTATGTTTGAAATTCCAATCCAGATTAACTTTAAATTGATTGTCCAATTCATTTGCTATAAATGTACATTTGATTAAAAGTCATTGTTAAATTGAAATTAACTTACAGGAAGAAAGTGAATGCTATTATTGACATTCAAGTAACATGAAGAACCGCTTATAACGGAATAGTCTTATCAAGCACTGTGAGGGGAGAGTCGTCGTTTCCAGATAAAACTATTTATTTTCAATAAATTTCATATTTGCTTGTGTTTGATAAACATAAATATTAAAAACAAAAGTTAGACATACATGTAATGGCAATGTATTATCTGATTTATCAAAATGCATGAAAAATTCTTCCATACAGAATGTTGCATGTAAACCTCATGTTTTCTTATTCTGCAGGATCCTGTTCGAGCTTTGTTTTCACCCTCCCATACGCTGGATGTTACTGGGGAATCACTACAAGCATTGGAGAGTACATTTGAAGAAGACTATGATAATTCCATCATCAAACATGAAGATGATACTCAATTTGTAAAATCTATTGATAATGGAGAACATGCTATAGAGATTGAACATTCT
The DNA here is from genome assembly GCA_947846245.1 of Cerastoderma edule. Classification (NCBI taxonomy): domain Eukaryota; kingdom Metazoa; phylum Mollusca; class Bivalvia; order Cardiida; family Cardiidae; genus Cerastoderma; species Cerastoderma edule. The sequence continues at coordinate 14,008,220 of OX401412.1, forward strand.
ATTGAAACTGATTGTAAACATCTAAACAGGAGCATTGAGGTCAAGGATGAAAAGATTTTACCAAGTGAAATGGTCATGGACACATGGAGAGAAAGCTTTAGGAGAAAATTGCTTGTAAAAAGTGACAGTTTTGGCAAGAATCGTTCTATAGAAAGTATTTCAAGTCCTGCGAGGTCTGACCAAAATTGCAGCTCTCCTATCAAATTATTACATCCATTTGATGAAATAAAACTTGAACCGTGTGGAGATGGGAAAAGGAAGTATTGTGATTCTAATAACCCTGTACAACAGGTATTGAAAGACCAATGTTCTCAGATATCAGAAACTATTACCTCGCCTAAACAGGTGATGGATATTAAAGAGAGCCTTTCTCCAGTCTTTCCTAAACCAGCCTCATCATCCAAAAAAGTGAAGAGGTCATCGAGTGTGAAGAGAACTCGGGAGATTACAGACAATGGTGTTGTTGAAGCGTTATCAGACTTTTTTGATCCTCCCTCTGGAGCCGTTGGCAAGCGAAATACTCCAAGTTTGAAAAGGAAATCATCAGAAATGGGGGATATAGATGCTAAGCCAGATATCAATTATACTAATGATGTATTTAGCACAACAAAAAATATTATAAGCTCAATTTTGATGAAAGATAAACAAACACGTAGCTCATCCGGAAAGAAAGTGCGCTTCTCCGAAAGTGTGATAAAGTATTCGGAAGAAAAGCATGCCAATGACAGTCATACTAAAAAAAGGAGAAAAACACAAAATGTACCAAAAAGTAGAAATAAGGAAAGAAACAGTGCCATAAAAATAGAGTCAATCAAGAAAGAGAGTGTCCTTAGCCAAGATGAAGATGAGAATAATGCTGATATAAGGACAACTGTGATAAGTCCTAAATGTGATAATTCTGATTCTAGTAAACATAAAGAAAATGCTATTGAAGCATTGAATGAAGTAAAGGAATGTGAAGAAGTGTTTTCTCAAATATCCCCAACTGCCCTAGAAGAAATGTGCAATGCTGCAAAGAGAACTTGTGATAAAGATGGTGGGGTCAAAACCCCATATTTAGAATGTCCCCCAAATAATTCAGGAGATTTCAGCAGAAATAGTGACCCAAAGTTTATGTCACCACATACAAATATGAAGCAAAAACGATTTATGTACCCTTCTAAACAACAGATTGTTGTAGCTTCTCCTAGTGAAACGTTTAAGTTCAAAACAGATGAAAAAGGAGATGCTCGAAGTAAAGGAATAGTAATGGCAATCAAAACAGACAATATTGTTACAGTGAAGGATATTGATCAAGTCAACAACAAAATCGAGGATGAAAAGATGAAAAACAGCATTTCTGAAAACTCTGAAAAGACTGAACAAGAAGAAATTTCAAATAATAAGGAAATGACGAATTCAGCTCTACAGAAAAGTGTAAGATATCAAGATTCTGGAGTAATGGTAATATAGTCATGGTTTATGTTTGTAGACTTAAATAGATTTATAATGATCTAGTAGTCTTACATAATTTCATTTGTTTCATTGTTTGTAATCTGCACAACGAGATTATCACAACTAGGAAATTATGTGCATGATCTTGTTCATGGATCTGTTCAAAGTGTAATGGCTTATATATTGTTAATATAATGGATACGAATCTTGCCTGAAAACGCCAAAAAAGAATTCCATTTATTTTCAAGAAATGGTGACAAAAGGTGTATTTCTTTAGTAAGGTGAAATGACCATTCTAAACCATTTTATACAATGTTTTTTTCTGATGATGCAGTTTCCTCAATTTCTAATTAGACATTCAATTATTGGATTACATGGAACTAGAAAAATTAAGGCTGATGAGGGTCGAGGGAGCATTAATTTTTGCAAACAAGTAAGAAATGTATAAAAACAGTCCTAAATCACAAACAAACAGGCAAATTACTGGAAACACACAATTTTTGTCCCTTTAGATAATATTTCTATATTTATACTATAACCTACAACAGAAGAACAGAAATTCTGAGAATCATAAGTAGGGTCTTTAGTGGCCTAGTGGTAAGAGTAGAGAACTTTCACATGGCCTTTCTCCACTTGAGTTCAAGTCCCAATGATGGCATTTTGATTTTCATGAGAGGTAGACTCGCAGTTGACTTAGTAACTTTCCAAATGCCTTTGATGGTTAACCTTGTGTACTCAATACCACTGCAGGATTGTTTAGATACAATAAAAAGGGTAGTAATAACTTCCCTTCATGCAACTTTGGTTAACAGTTGGCATCACAATGGAAAAGTGACTTCATGGTAAAAAAGTGTTCTAGGTTTAAAATGGACTGTACTGTTCTGTATCTAAGAAACACTGATATGGCTGAATATGTTGAAAACAGCATTTAACAATAGACATCTGATGTTTAAGTGCTACACGGGTATTATTAAAATTGCTTTCTATTTTATAGGATTCCTCATTGACCAATCAGATAAAAGACGTAGGGGCTGTAGGGTTTCAGTGTGCATCGGGTAAAGGTATCAACCTGTCTGAAGTTGCCGTTGCAAAGGCAAGGATACTCTTTGAAGAAGATCAGTGCCTGGCTTTGGATACTAGAATGAAGACACCTCCCAATAATGAAAACAAAGAGGTTTCAAAAGACACCACCCTTTCCAAAGACATGTTAAATGACGAGGACATGGAGTTAGCAGATTGGTTTGAAGACATTGACAATGGTCAAGTTGAACTTGTAGTTGATGCTTGTTTGAACAAGAACGTTGAACAGTATGTTGAAAAAGAACAAACAGAAAACTTAAGTCATAAGTGTGTTGAGGTAATTAACCAACAAGGGAGAACAAGCATTGGAAAAGATGAGAAAGTGAAAATTCACTCAAATCAGGATTCTTTATGTAATAATGAAGAAAACAAAGCTCACCCTGCTTTTGGATACAGTAAAGGAAACCAAAACAGTATTACTAGTGAAAAGTTAGATATTAAAAAGAATGCAAGTAGCAGTACTCAAAAAGCGCCCCCTTTACAAAAGGACACACATCCATTTTCTGGATTTTCCACTGCCAGTGAACATGTTCTCGAGTTTGAGGGAAAAGAGCTAACTAAAGCCAAGGAGTTACTTACATTTTCTGATGAAAATTTTGGTTCAAACAACATAATGAATACTGACTGTTTAGCCAATAAACCTGAATTAAGCGACAATAGCAATATGCAAGCAGAGATTGTATGCTCTTCACACAAATTTAAAGAAGATCAAGAAGTGGTTAAAGATTTTGGTGGGTTTGCTACTGCTTCTGGAAAATGCTTAAAACTGTCAACTGCTGCTGTTAAAAATGCAGAGATTCTGCTGTGTGATAACAACGACACCAAAACTGAAGAAAACACAATAAAGACAAAAATTCCTGTTAAGGAACAGACTACTGCAACTTTACCTGGAAGAAAACACTCTCTTTCTTTACATGACATGTTCAAAGAGGAACTTGGCATTGGAAAGCTTCAACAATTTGGAACTGACAGTTCATTGGATGATGAGTTACAATCTTTGAAAACTCTAAAATCAAAAACTGAATCAACTCGAAATGTCAAAGAAATCACTGAAATAAAGGTGATAAAGCCATGTACCAAACTTCCAGATAATTTAGATAAACCACAAGGTTTCCGTCCATTTAAGGCACCTAAAATAGCTTTAAAGAAAACTGACAAATATCCTCCTTCAGTCAATGCTAATACTGTCAAAAAAGAGGTTAATTCAGATAAGCCATCTACTTCAAAACAAACTATTAGTGATAAGAACAGCTTTGATTTAGAAAAAGGGCATTTGCTAAAGAATACTAAAACTAAAGATGGGGAAGAGAACAAACCAAAGGAAACTATGAACTATTCTGAAAGTGACTTCGTAATCGAGAAAAATGATAATGAAATAAGTCATAATGATATATGTGAAGGCATATTTACCCAGATGTTTGCTGATGAGATGGATCTAGATGAAACACCATGTCAACATACCAAAAACTTGGAAGAGGAGGAAAAGAATATTAAAATGAACTCATCTGTAAAGCAAAAAACCAATTGTGACAATAAGAAACACAATCTTGCAGGTTCTCTCAAAGAAGCACTGGATGATGTTTTAATTTCAAATGCAACAAAAGTGCCTGTTCTGGAAGATTTGACACATGAACTAAATTTAGGACAAAGTTTGGTAGAAAATAAAGATGTCTTTTCTTCACTATCTTCGACACAAAGCCAGTATTCTGGATTCAAAACAGCAAGTGGACTCAAAGTTGTAACATCTTGTGATGCTATTGAAAAGGCAAGGCAATCATTTCAAGAAGACGAGACAAATGTTTCATCCTATGATAAGAAAATCTTGTTACAAAAACCAACTGAGGATAGTTCTGTAGCAGTTGTATCTTCTAAAGACAGCAAGAATGTAAACATACAGACTGATAGTCATCCAAAAAACAAAGTTAAATGTGATACAAGAGATTTGAATGGATTAGAATCATCACATGTAATTGTTGACAGAATTGATTCTTCAATAAGAAAAAATGACTTTACCGCTGTTTCAGTCAAGAATGATTCAAATAAATCTGCTCTATTTGTGGACTGCGATGATGTGTCCTTACCAAATAATGATATAATGAAGGATTTAAATGGGTTCTGTACTGCAAATGGAAAAAGTATTATCATATCAAACCAGGCTTTGTCGAAGGGTCGAAAGGTATTAACAGAGGCAGAAGATAGTTCTACAGAGAAATTGCATACCTTTATTGACTCCTCTTTACTTTTATGCAAAGAAAAAGAAAATACTGGTGTGTATGATTCTGATAAAGAAAATGGAAGCTTTATTGTAGATAGTGTTCCATATAGTATAACAACTGAAGTGAATAATGAAAAACAAAAGAACCAAGCAAAGTTTGAAGGGTTCAAAACTGCAAGGGGAAATCTTGTTCCTGCGTCACATGAGGCCCTCGATGTAGCCATGAAAGATTTCAAAGCTTCTGATGACCTGGATATTTCTGACAAACCACTTCTCATAGGATTCCAAACAGCAAAAGGGACACATGTAAAAGTTTCAACAAAGGCTTTAGAGATTGCAAAGAAGTGCTTGAAAGATACTGAGGATGATTATAAATTACATACTGAGGATATTGGGTATTCAAATACATATAAATCTAATGGATTTCAAACAGCAGGTGGTACAGATATTGAAGTTGGTGCAAAGACTTTAGAAATGACCAAGTGTAGTTTGAAAGATGTTGATAAAACTGATGACACAGCTAGCTCAAGTAAACCTGTATTTGATGAAATATTAGCATTGGAAGGTAAAAGTCCAAAAGATGGTGATGACATTGGTGTTTTTCATAAACCACAGTTTATTGAACTTGAATCAGCAAGTGGAGCATGTGTTGAACTTTCTGATAAAGCAGTAGAAAATATGAACCATTCTGTTAAAGATACAGGGGATTTGGCAATGCCTAGTAAAGGTACCAATGGTATGGCCATTTCTTCAATGTCTAATGGATTTCAAGCAGCAAGTGAAACACATGTAAAAGGTTCAGATAAAGCACTAGAAATGGCCAGGAACACTTTGAAAGATAATGAGGATCTAGTAGTTCCTGCTAAACCAGTGGTTGATGGATTTCAAACAGCAAGTGGAAGACAAGTTAAAGTTACTGACAAGGCATTAGAAATGGCCAGGAACACCTTAAAAGATGATGAGGATCTTGTTGTTCCTGCTAAAGATAATAATGATTTAGTTCCTTCTAAACCAGTTTCCGATGGATTTCAAACCGCTAGTGGAATAAATGTTAAAGTTTCTGACAAGGCACTAGAAATGGCCAGGAACACTTTAAAAGATAATGAAGATTTGGTTGTTCCTGCTAAACCAGCATTTGATGGGTTTCAAACAGCAAGTGGAATTAATGTTCAAGTTTCTGACAAGGCACTAAAAATGGCCAGAAACACTTTAAAAGATGATGAGGATTTGGTTGTTCCTTCTAAACTAGTGTTTAATGGATTTCAAACAGCAAATGGCACTCATGTTAAAGTTACAGATAAAGCACTTGAAATAGCTAGAAACACTTTAAAAGATAAAGAGGATCTTATTGTTCCTGCTAAACCAATGTTTAATGGATTTCAAACAGCAAGTGGCACACATGTTAAAGTGTCAGATAAAGCACTTGAAATGGCTAGAAACACTTTAAAAGATAAAGAGGATCAGGTTGTTTCTGCTAAACCGGCGTTTAATGGATTTCAAACAGCAAGTGGAACAAATGTTAAAGTGTCAGATAAAGCACGAGAATTGGCCAGAAACACTTTAAAAGATAAGGAGGATCAGGTTGTTTCTGCTAAACCGGCGTTTAATGGATTTCAAACAGCAAGTGGCACTCATGTGAAAGTGTCAGATAAAGCACTAGAATTGGCCAGAAACACTTTAAAAGATAAAGAGGATCTTATTGTTCCTGCTAAACCAGTGTTTAATGGATTTCAAACAGCAAGTGGCACTCATGTGAAAGTGTCAGATAAAGCACTAGAATTGGCCAGAAACACTTTAAAAGATAAAGAGGATCTTATTGTTCCTGCTCAACCAGTGTTTAATGGATTTCAAACAGCAAGTGGCACTCATGTAAAAGTGTCAGATAAAGCACTAGAATTGGCCAGAAACACTTTAAAAGATAAAGAGGATCTTATTGTTCCTGCTAAACCAGTGTTCAATGGATTTCAAACAGCAAGTGGCACTCATGTGAAAGTGTCAGATAAAGCACTAGAATTGGCCAGAAACACTTTAAAAGATAAAGAGGATCTTATTGTTCCTGCTAAATCAGTGTTTAATGGATTTCAAACAGCCAGTGGAACACATGTTAATGTTTCACATAAAGCACTAGAAATGGCCAGGAACACTTTAAAAGATGATGAGGATTCTGATATTTCTTCTAAAACAGTATTTAATGGATTTCAAACTGCAAGTGGCACACATGTTAAAGTTTCTGACAAGGCTTTAGAAATGGCCAGGAGCAGTTTGGAAGATGCTGATAAATCTGATCTCACAGATTGTTTAAGTAAACCTGTTTTCAATGGATTTCAAACTGCAAGTGGTACAAATGTAAATGTTTCCAAAAAAGCACTGGAAATGGCCAGAAACAGTTTGAAAGATACAGACATCGTTGCTGGGCAAGATTCGGATTTGCAAGATAGTCATAGACACCAAGATACTTACATGAGAATGCCTCAACACAAGCCTCAAGAAGTGCATATGGAAGGAAACACTTCCAAATATACCATTCAGGAGTCATTGAATCTGTCTGAAGGAAGGAAAGCTTGTGTGTCTGCTGACCTTGAAGATGAACTCCCATATAAAAGACAAAAACTTGGGCATGGTGAAGAGAAGGGAATCACACATCTTGCAGGTAATTAGCAATAGAGGTCCTGGAACGAGGCATACTGTTAGTCTTGTCTATGCTGTATTTGAAAATCTATTTGAATGCCTCCTGTTTTATGAATACATGTACCAAACAGAATGGACTTATTGATATTATTCAAATGAGTACAAACAATACAGGGATAAATTAAAGAATGAAGGAGTAAGCCAAGGAAATACATGTATGACTCAGTCAGTCTGACATCTGATCAAGTTAATAACGATTTAGTCAATCCATTTGAGCCATTCATACCCCACAATGGTTATGGTGATTATGTTTGATCCATAAATAGAACAAGAGGAGAGGTCAATTATAAGATATATATAGTAATAGAATACATATTGAAATAGAAACAATTGTGACAAATGGATCATTCGCTTGTAACATTGTAGTAGGTGAACCATAAAGGAATAGGTTTAAGTAATGGCAATTCTTTTACATTTCTGGATTTTAGAGTATGAACTAATGCACGTTCAGTGATACCGAGAATATTCCATTGATAATCTCAGAAAAACGTGAAATAATGCATCATGTGTGCATCCATTTACATGGAAGGAGTTAGAGAGTTTTACATGACTTTCATTTGACTTTCCCAAATTGAGAGAGTTTGCAGACGACATTTCAAAATGTGATGAAATTGGAAAACAATCTTCTGATAGGGCAGAAATCATTGCGGGACAAGGAGAAATTGCTCGTTAAGAGCAATTTCTCCTTTTTCCACAATGTTTTCCAGAGTCGTCTGCAACAAACTGGTCAAATGACGTTATTGTTTGGTAATGGGTTACCCAAGGAGCACAAATGCATTTTTCCACTTAATCACTTTGCTCGGTTGTTTCTTTTGTATATACATGTACCTAAAGGCACTTATGCACAAATTCATGCGCTTCACAAATGTCCAATGGAATAACAATCAAAGTACAAAGTAATAAAATACCTATTTTGATATGGCTAGAGCAGTAATTGATCCATCAGCATGCATTTGTTCTTGCCAATAGTCAGTCTCAGTAAGAAATAAGTCTAAGTGGATTGTAAAGTAAACTGTGTAGTTCAAAGAGACAAATAACTGAAATCATTGATAGATGAACTGTCTACACTTCTTTTATTAACCCATTACCAAACAAAAACGATTTTTAACCAGTTTGTTGCAGAAAACTCTGGAAAATCATTGTGGGAAAAGGAGAAATTGCTCTTCTCAAGCATTTTCTCCTTTACCCACAATTTTTCTACCCTATCAGAAGATTATTTTCCAATTTCATTACATTTTAAAATTCCGTCTTCTAATCTTTCAATTTGGACAGTAAAAAATTTTGTGTTTGGTAAAGGGTTAAAATGTCAATATACTTTGTAGGTCAAAAGACATCCAAAATAAGAGTACTCCTGTTTTATTTACAGGCATGAAACCAGACATGTTGGTGAAGAGGAAGCCATTACGCTCTGCACCTGAAGGTATAACACTTTGTCAATCGCAGGAATATTTACTTCTTCTTGTTTCTCTATTACTTCTCTTAGCCATAAATTGTTCTCACTCATTAAAAGTAATGCCTTGCCAAGACAAGTATAAAGAGTTCCCACAAAATAGGATTTACAAAAACATGTTTTGAAGCCCTAGGGGTCCTGCATGGCTTTATGGGCTTGTTCCTTACCTGCAGCACTGGCCTTTTTTAGTGGGGTGTCCTTGGGCAAGACAATGAAGAGCCCAGGGCAGAACTAGTGGAATCTTTTGAAGCCTTGCTTGGACATGGCTCAATAATAACCCATATCCTTGCCTCTTTATCACAACCTATTCACTTACAATACATTGAACTTTATTAATTGTCCAAATTGATAGCAACAGTAGCGGACAAATTTAACTTCTTTTTGGTAGTAATTGACACATAAAAGGATACACTACAGTTCTTCTGTCATGTATGTGTATCTTGAGTGACAGTTTCTCTGAACAGATCCATTTTTTAAATGCCAAAAGAAGGAAATAACTGTTTATTGATATACTATGTGTTCCTGGGTAATTCTAACTTTGATAACATTTGTCTTCTTGTAGCCTATTTTCCTACTTAATGATTTTTATGCTTGTCTTAATTGATATTTATTGATATGGGTTTTACACCACACGAACATTTTTTCTGTTATGCTGTGATGCTTGACTATTGATAATGGAGGCAATCGGAGCTACTTGGGTATTTCCGTGAGCTATGAAATACATCTCGGATATAATTGTAGAGTTACAATTTTTCGTGTTAATCGGCCCCAGCATATAACACATTTCCACAGGGTCCACATTAAGTAGTTCAATGTATATAGAGGTGTTGAACAACCTATTAAATCACGTTTTATTGGTAACTCATAAGAAATGGCGAAATGATAAGTAATGTCATATAAAGGTGTATTCTTAATCAAATACAACGACTTTTTAGATTTCACATTTAAGATCTATTTTTGAAACCGAAAGTAAAGTGACATCATTCTCGCGGGAAACAACATGGCGTCATCCCTATTATTTCAGAGGTGTTTTCATTGGATAAACCTGATGTGTTCAGATTGTGATGGAGGAAGACCCCATACTCATGCTGGGTAGAACATTTTGCATTTCGTAACTCAGCTGGGAGAAGAAGTCTGATATGAAGATAATATCAGTCAGCAAATGTAGAAATTGATCAACTCCATTTTCTTTATGTTATTGGGTAAAATCTATCATGACAAAAGAAAAACTTATTATTCATTACCTTGTTATATAAATTTATTGTTATCATATTCAAAGTTCTATCCCTTTAGACTTCCATCTTTAAAGCTCTCTCCCATTTGCATTCCACCAAACGATCTCATGAATTATTTACAGGTACAACAACAGATAGAAGGCATCCAGGATTTAGACCTTTCAAACCAGTTCGCAGTCGCAACATTGAAAAACAAACTCAAAGGTATGGGTGATCAGTACATGAGAAATATGAGCTCCTTATCATAATATGTTATACACTCTTCCGACCATTTCTCAAGTCCCATATAAAGTGAATGTTACTTTCAAACTTTATAAATTCTCCTGCATTCTGTTTTCAATAAGAACAGTCACAAAATACCATATGAAAGACTAAGTAAAAATTTCTTAATTAAGAAAATTAAGGTGTTTTTTTTCAAACTGTGTAAATGTCTCCAGCTGTTTGTTTCGATCTTGGCAAATATTAGCCTCCCAATTTAGAAAATGGTTTTTCATGTATAAAATATATTTCCAGGAAAGATAAGAGCTCTAGCACAACTCTAGCTTCAACTGAATGCAAATCGTCTTTCCAGACGCCCTACAAAAAGGCTGATCAGTCACAAGTAACATCAGACTTTCATCCAGAATCTACGGTTGAAATTGATACAAAAGCCCCTGTGTTTCAAAGTAAATCTAAATCCGGTGTAAATACAAGTGTTTCAATCTTTGCTGGCAGATATGCTGTTGTAACTGGTGAAAGTAACCTAAATGTACAAACTGACTGTGATAAACATGACGATAGATGTGATAGTGTGACACATGGAACAATCCAAAATTCAAGGAGTTTGGTCTGTGATAAAGATGGGATGCATCCAGTTTGTACAGGAACAAAGCAATTAGAGGTGTCTCCTGAAATGCATGTTCAAATTAACGATAATGCTAACAATAATGATCAACCTAAAGTTGAAATATCTTGTGACAAGGCTGATGTTTCCATGGAAACCAATGACCTTGGGTCAATAAGTCAAGATGAGGATGACATGTTTTTCTGCAATCTTGTCGAAGCTCGGAGGCTACAGGACGAGATAATTGATTCTCGGAAATCGAAGAAAGTTGAACCTGTTATTGGCAGATGGTACCAATCAAAGGTGACAGACTTGCGGGATAGATTGAAACTGAGAGATGTTGTGACTAGTCATTTCAATAAGGTAAATCAGTTGCTATTGACAAATTGTGGTACTTACATTCAATCATTCTATTTTTTCGTGTTGACTTGTTCTGTGTACTTGGCATAGAAGACCTAGAGAACCAAAGAGGAAATTAAAACTTCTTTCGAAAACACAACTTCTCAAGTTTAATCAAAATTTACTTTGCATGTCAGGCTGTTTTTACATCTCATTAAAAATATTACATTTTTTAGTGATGCACAGCTTTCATCAATAGAGGATACAGTAATCTTAAATGTGCATTATATTGTATAAACTATCTACAGTCATTCTTGATAAAAGGGAACTGAATCATGGTGTATAAGACAACTTACAGTCATTCAGAAAGCCCTAGTAAAAGCTGTTTACATTTTCTGCCTTCTTAAGACGGTTTCAATTAAAATAATTTTCACACACTGTTTAAGAGTGGTAGCTTTACTGAAGACAATCCAAAAATATAAATTCTGGGAGTACATTGAGAGGGATCTTGTTAATCCAGGTATTTGTGGAATTATGAAGATGCTTCTACTTGTATGTCCATACATGTCTTAGTTTTCGGACAATACAATATAATAGAAAAGTGTATTGTCCTATTGTCCATGAACATAATTCTATTCCAGCAGAGTTGTAGACCTCAATATAAGAAAGAGAGTCTTGCTTGTCTAACACTGCATGTGATCTATTTTAGCCAAAAGGAAAGCCAATTTTAGTGACATCCCTCTCTGCAGAGGAGTATAGATTTTCATTGGTTGATCACTATGGAAAACATACAGCACATGTCCTACTGGGAGATGGGGCGTTTCTCGTACCAGACGATGAAGGAAAGGCAGGCAAAAAGGAATTTTACAGGTTTTTATAACTTATAAATATTTAACAAACAAACAAATATTTTGTAATAGAGATGTTTTAAGTACATACAGTAAAGTAAAGATATGATGATACAACAACAGACCCTTTTGATCCTATAGAACACCTTATGTATACATAGAGAACAACTACATGTTTGTATTGCAAATAACAGTCTATGCAATATTTCAATATTTGTCAATTCAAGATTCAATTCTTCATTAAATCAATCTTTAAGAAATGTATACAGAAGGCAAGGAATAGAAGGAAAATAATTACAGTCACACATTTTAACAGTGAGAGCTATACAATGTTACAATGACTTCTTTAAACACTAATAGAGAATATTGCCTGAGAGTCTCTAACTTGAGATCCATGTTTTCCAAATCAGACTCATGTGCATCCAAGTAAGTGAATGTGAAGGAGATTATTCAGAAAACATTGACAACAAAAGAAAACATTGTTCATAACTTGAGATTTCTCCTTTTTCCCACGTTATTGTCTACTCAATTTCACAAAGGAAATGTTTTTCATACTTAGTTGAGGAACTGTGTGGTGCAGTGGTTATTGTGAAGGACTTGTTGCACAGGAATCCCGGCACTGGGATGGATTTTTTGTGGGAGAATCCTTGGACAAGACAATGCAAAGCTCTGTCTAGCATTGGTGAAATCTAGGAAGGTTGTAAAATAATTGATATACTGTAAACACAGCATAAACCCCATATTAATATGCAAATGAAATATAGCTTGGGATCATTGTATGGTCAGGCTTTCATTTTGGACCAGCCATAAAGTCCAATATGTAGTGAAGAGTTGATGAAGATACAAAAATGAAAGACTTACTTTACAGAGCCTTTCTAACAATGGAGGGTGTTGACCCAAAGTTGACGAATGAGGCGTGGGTCATCAATCATTATAGATGGATTGTATGGAAACTTGCTGCTTATGAAGTCACATGTGCCTCTCTTGTTGGAAGGTGAGTTAATGCTGAGTCAAAATTTATTTATTCATATGTTATAGCTAAAAATGATCCAATTTTGTTGTAGTGTTTCCTTGTGCCAAACCAATGCTATGCCTTTTCATCTTGAACTGGCTTTTTGGTGGTAATATTAACTGAATTTGCTGTTTTATAAAGAAGCCCTCTCTACCAGTGTCTGTGATCATATGTTAAACGTGGCAAAGGTATGAAGCTTTCAATCATACCCTTGTTCGTATCCCCGTAAGGCGAGGTGAGAATGGCCGGAACTTACCCACAAATCAGCACGAGTACTGGTGTAGTATCAAGGAACCAGTCATCGAAAGTGAAGCTTCAAGCTTCCGTCACAATCAATGTAAACAAATAAGTTTAAACTAATCTTGCCCACAAGGCAGCCACCTCTACAACACTGTGTTTGTCTAGAATATTTGGCATGAATTGTGAAACTAATTCTCAAAATGAAGATTATTGTCTCTTTTTATTTGTGTCTTTGGCTGTGTAATTGTTAAAGATGTTTCCATTAAAAGCTATTTGTTGGGTCTTCACTACAAAGAAAGGATTGACTTATGATAACATGGACCCTCTCCATGTTAGTTCAATCCCGGTGGCGGCATTTTGATTTTAATGAGAGGTAGTCTCCTGACTGACTTACGGAATGCAGATGGTTTTACCTGACTTGACCAGCCCAGGGCAAAAGTAAGAAAGGTTGTTTTGAGCAATTGGGTCTTATGGGTTAAAGGTTGTTTTTCAAGCAGCATAACCATCGGTGCTATAAGATGTATATACCGGATTAAGCCAGTGTCTTATAAAGAAAGTAATATATGGTCTGTATATTGTTTTTTATGTATTTTAAGGAGTCTTACACCGGAAAATGTGATGCTGCAGATAAAATATAGATATGACCGGGAGATTGACAGATCTGAAAGGTATGTTTTACAATTCAAGAAAACTTGTCTTAATTTATGTACTTTTTGGAGTCAGCTTTTTTATGAGAAAATTAGACACTATATCCCACAGGTACAGGTGCAGGTAAAAAATAAAAAGTCTTAATGATTTAATTTAATAATGAGATGTGTAAAGTTAAGACTCTTGCATGATATAAAATGTACTTTTTTCCAAATGAAGCTGGAGAGAGATTCTTTTTTCTTAAAAATAAGCCCTAGTTATATATAATCTTTCTCTTATTTTCTGCCATTGTATTTACTTACTGTATGAAAACGATGTTAAGCATACTATCTTCAGACAACTTTGATTAGTGCTTTATTTTTAGCACTGCAGAGCCCTGCTAAGTACTGGTGAAATCCGAGAAAACCTTAGCCCATTACCAAACAGTAATGGCACTTGACTTATTTCTTACAGATGTCTCTGAAATACATTGTGGGAAAAGGAGAAATTGCTCTTTATGAGCAATTTCTCCTTTTCCCACAATGTTTTCTGCCATATCAGAAGATTTATTTTTCCATTTCATCACATTTTTAAATGTCGTCTGCAAACTCTTTCAATTTGGGACTGTCAAATTTGGTGTTTGGTAAAGAGTTAACACTGCAGAGCCCTGCTTAGTACTGGCAAAATCCAAGAGAAAACCTTAGTGTTTGAAATAATATTGACATGGTTTTAAACCCAATTTAAGTGGTTTATTTTCGTTTTAGATCTTGTCTGAAAAGAATCTATGAGAGAGATGACGCAGCCAGTAAAAGGCTTGTCTTATGTGTATCTTCAATCAGGTTTGATACAAAGCTTTCCCCATCTGAACACAGATCTACAGTAAAACAGGAGTGCATGAAGGTACATTGTCCATGTTCCTTATTAGTTTGGTACAAACCGGAACCCCCTAGCCTAGTACTGGTGGATCCAGGAAAGCTGTTACATAACTGAAAAATTGTTGATACAGGGTTAAACACCATACAAACATATTGGAAGAATAAATAGGCGACAATTATAAACTATGAAAAAAAAAACACATTTTTTGGGTTACAAAATCAATGGTCTGAATTGCTTGTACAAAAGCTTTAATGGACAATTTAATTTTTTCTTGATTTTCCTCTACAACCACTATTCGGACAAGTGCAGTTTAAGTTTTGGCATTTATTGACAAATAAATCAAGATGAGATTTCGCCACCCCAGGTTCATTATAAGCCATTTCTTCATTTATCTCAGAGGACTTTGAAGTCCTTCACTGTTAGTGTGTCACAAGTTGATCAATATAATGTAATAGACTGTAAGGAGAGATCTCAACATTAAGGATATGGTAAAAATATATCCATTTATTTGTTTATTTATGTCTCATCATTTGTACATACTGATAGACTAAATAAACATATCACTAATAAAACATCCATGATCTAGACAGATGTGTGATCACTTAATATCACATAATAGAAATATGGGGGCTCTAATGCAAAATAAGATGCAAGTCTGTCCCAGGGTTTTCCTTAAGGATTGGAGTAGAAGGCCAGAAGACCTCTTTAGGAGGCAAGGGTGTCTGGGGCCAAGTACATCGAAAATGACTTTCACCTTTTTCATGTACCAATAATATATCTTTTTAACAATTTGGCAAATTTGAGCCGGTGGGAAAAAGGTTATGAGGCGGTCAAATCTGCCTGCAGCCGCCTCTTATGGAAAACCCTGATGTCCATCATGAAATTTTGGAACTGTTCTAACTTAAAAGCACCAGATGACCAAAAGGGAAGAGCAACAATGATTTCTGTGTTTTTTTGTTTTTTTCAACCAGTCATGTAATAATATTGCTATGTTAAGACTTGAAAATTTACAGCTTAAGTAAATGTATGTTTTCACATTTTATCAGGAGATATTTTGACTTTAATTAAGTTATTTACATATAATATCTAGAGCTGCCTGCAACTTCATCTGATATTCTAGCATTGTCTGAGAAGACATTTTAAGCATTGGTTTCCTTTGGCTCTATTGCAGCGATTGGTTTTGGTAATTTTAAATCACAATACCTCTGTCCAAGATTTATTAAATCTTAATACCAATCAAGCTGAATATCTATAAGAGGTAATCTTCCAACTGATATGCAAATCAACTGTGGCTCTTCCCAGGTGCTTGGGTATATGGGCAACTGAGCTTAGTGTCTTTCTTCAACTAAGATAAGCTTTGCTTTGCAAAATGTATAAAGAATTGATGAAAGTATTTAACAATGTGATTTACTTAACTGTTTCCCAATGTGGTTGAAATCAAAATCAACATCAGACAAAAGTCATTTAGAATAATGAATAAAGTTTAGTTCCCAATATTGGATAGAAGTCACTGATTAAAAGTCATATGCTTGTCACAAGCAATTTCTTCTTTTGTCTCAGTGATTTTTATTGTCTTTCATTACAATGTCACTGTACAACTGCTGCAGTTTCATTAAGATAAGCATATGTGTGAGAAAGTGATATCGTTTTTTCTACACTAGGTTGATATAGAACTGACTGATGGTTGGTATAAAGTTCCCGCCCAGTTAGATGGGCCTTTGACAACCATGGTCCACGATGGTAAAATCTTGGTTGGTCAGAAATTGTGCATATCTGGTGCGGAGCTAGTAGGCAGTGAAGATGCATGTTTACCTTTGGAGGTAAGAATAGACTGAAACTGCAGCCCATAACCCATACATGGTATTTTGTGACAGGTTAAATTGAAAATAATCAAAGATCATAAACGAGATTATGGGAAAATTGACATATTTTTGTGTAATTTGGTGACAAAAAGTGAAAACATCCTTGTCACTTTTAATCTTTCCTTTTAGTGTGAGGGGAAAAAAGGCTTTCATGATTATTTTGCATGTACAGTGGACCCGCATTAGTCAGAACGTCGTTTATCCGGATTATTCACCATCCGAACAGAATTTCTAGGGAACGGTCCTTACCTTCATTAATTTAACTGTTTAATGCGGAAAATCCGCGTTCCGGAACCGGACAAAAGAAATCGGGAACCAACAGTCACTTTTCATAGTATATGGGTATGGCTAGTCCGGAAACCATTATAATCGTTTATTTTGAGGTTTCAGTTGCGATGAAGGGATCGATCTACTGTTGTAAATGGCATTCACACGTTTTGCAAACTGGCATGTATGCTTGACCATAACATGTCACCTAGTGTAGTGTACTGGAAGGTGTTGATTGTTTGTTAATCGGTCATTCTGTCAGTTGATGGGTCCTACATAATTGTAATTACGGTCGCACGTTCAGTTTGTAAAAGGTGTTGATTGGCTGCTCAGACAGCGATCAGGAGACAATATCTGGCAATCATTTTCAATTATTACTCAATCGATATGCTCCTTCAGAGCTATCTTAAGGAAATTAAACTTCTCGAAAGAAATCGCTTCAAATTGTCATTTTAAAAACCTTTTTAACCAAATAAACGCTTTATTTTTCCCTTCAAAAGAAAAAAAATAAGAATTGTGTGTTTCTAACTTCATAGTAATTATCATGATACACCGACACCGTGTAAAGGTAAACATTTCGCCACTAACCACATTTCGCTGTAACTCGCATATTCTTTATTCCGGAAAATTCGTTAATACGAACATTTCTCCTAGGAACGAAAGTGTTCGGATAAACGAGGGTCGACTGTATATCAAATCAAAAGCCATATGTTGTTAATATTCGTTGCATTATTGAGATAAATATACTTTAAGTTGATATAGGAATTGAAGAAATACTTCACTGCTATTTATGTGTAAGAGGCAACTGATTCCTTTTAAGACGTAAGGAAGTCCTTCACATTTGTAAGGCAATTTTTGTATTGTGGTATAATATATGAAGAACAATAGCTACTGGACAAAAGTTCTTTTCAAAATGTGTCAATGTATCCAAGTATATACAGACATTATGCGACTGATTTCAACTCTTTTGGGTCTGAATACATATTTTTGCTTATGCAAACAGGTTAGATCACAGGTCAGCCGCCAAGGAAATTTGGCAGCTGGTTTGTGATCTAACCTGTTTGCTACTCGCAGTATCGTTCCTCATCAAAATCAAGCAGATATTCAAGGTTTTGTAAAGCAGATAACAAAAAAATCTATTTTCAGAAAATTACCCAGCATTCTAAGCGTTAAGCCACAACTTGTGAATGTCTTCTTTCTGGCTCAAATGAATATTCTTAGTTTTGACAGTTATATCATTTCTGCAGGCCCCTTCATCCATCCATCTAAAGATAAACATTAACTCTACAAGACTGGCCGCCTGGGATAGCCCATTGGGGTACCAGAAAGACCCCCGCCCACTCTGTGTACCCCTCGTCAGTCTGTTTGATGAGGGAGGCATTGTAGGGGTGATTGATGTAGTCCTGGTGAGAAAGTATCCAATAATGGTGAGTTTCTAAAGCTGAACATTCCTATTTAACTTTAGGATTAAGGTTGCTTTAATATTGATTTTAGGTCCTTCTTGGCTGGATGGTTAAAGTACAGATTTTTAAATCACATGACCTCTCTCCTCAAGGGTTCAAATCCTGCTGACGGCACTCGGATTTTTATGAACGGAAGTTTCCAGGTAGTCTTACAGAATGCTAATGGTTCTACCAAACTTGATCAGCCCCTACGGGCAGTCAGGGTTTGGGGCATTCATCCATCATTATGAGCAGGGCATTGCAACATGACTGAAATGATGTTGATGCCATATAAAAGCCATTTTGATAAATGAATATTTGTTTGAATTTTTTTTTTGAAGACCCCTAATGCTCAAATTTGCATTAGGACTGCTTTGAAAAACAAGAAAAAAACATTAAATTTCTATTTATGTGGTTTGGTTTGACTTAACAAGAAAGCACCCAACAATGGGGTGTCTGTTTGAATACACAACCTCCTTATATTACAATGGCAGTTCACTTATTCATCAGTTGTGGGTCCAGCGTGGCCAAGTGGTTAAGGTGGCTGTCTTAGAACTGAGGGGTTCCAGGTTGAGGCCTCATCAGCATGTCTGGTTTCCTTTGGCAAACCAATTTAGAGCGCTAGCCTATCCAGGAAAGCCATGATATTACTAAACAATTGTTTACACGTTAAACCCCATTTAGGCAAACACATATCAGGTGTAATCATCAAGTAGGGAAATATCCACCAGTCCCTCATCTACACATGAGGGTAGAGTTTTCTATCTTTAGGCTCGTTGTTTCAGTATATGGAGAAGTTGTCTGGGGGAGGATGTGTGTTCAGGTCAAGTCGAGATGAAGAGAGAGAGCAACAGCGATATCAAACTAAACGGCAAATAGAAATAGAGAAATTGTACAACCAAATACAAGTTGATATAGAAAACGAACAAAGGCAAGGTAAGGGATATTTAAAACCAAAAAATTTAGTTAATGTTTTTAACTCCAAAGCATTTTTTGGGCAACACTTCTGTTTGTTAACCATGGCCTACAATTTATTAAGTTTTTTAAACAAACTTTGTGGCAAAATAAAAATCTTTTAGCAGATTTGTAAAATTGTAGCAAATGATTGAGATCCCATGTAGTCTTTGTATACCTTTACTGCTGATAAGAAGCTATGTACCTCATTAACGTTTTGATATTGTAGATAAGAGACAGAAGCGTGGTTGTAAGAAATACAGTAACTCGGAGATAGAAGTGATGATGACAGGCGATGAGATACATGAGGCCATGGAGAACGCAGCAAGACCAGACATGGTGGAGGTAGGCATCTTTAAACCGTTTATCCCATTACAAATTATGAGAATATTTTTGATTGAAAGAATTTGCAAAGGGTATGTGTAAAGTTGAAAAACCACATTTCATTCCCCCATATTGAATTATAATGGTATTCCAAATTGAAATGAGTAGCAGAAGGCATTTATAAAGTATAATGTCTATTTCAGTTTGAAAAAAAAAAAAAAAATGATAGCAAAATGTTAAGTATAAAAGAACAGAGTTTTCTTTCTTAAAGTTGGTTCAGACCAATGTGACACAAGCATAAATGGCTCATCACAAGCATTTTTTTCTTTTGTGGCGTTAGATTATAAAGCCTCTAATGGCTGATTTGTTAGAGCGAGCATTAATAAAGTTGTTAATCAGGTACTTGAGCTAAGGAGTCTCAGATTTGATTTCCTGTAGCACCAAATTATTTCACTGTGCAGAGTCCTAGGGCAAGGTATTATCTCATAGACTTGCACTCAATATGGGCAGCAGTCCTTCAGAAAGCTCTGGTAGAATGACTTGCATCCTGTGTTAACCCTCATAGTGCTGGTACTGATTTCATGCTTATGCAAACACGTATGATCCAGGCCAGCCACGAAGTAAATTGGCGGCTGGCCTGTGATCTAACCTGTCTGCTTCTCTGAGTATCTTTCCTCATCAAAATTAAACAGAGATCTAAGGTTTTGGAAAGCAGATGACACAAAAATCTATTTCTAAGGATTAAGATGGCCTCAGCCTATGTAACTTTTTAATTTTTTTTTTTTAACAAATTGGACTGTAACTAGAAAAAAAAACCGAAAATAATGATAGAAAATTTTGATAGAAAATTGATCCCTCTTCATTTCCATTTAAAGACAAAAAAATCTTGTCTGGGACATAGACCGTTTTTTCCTATTTTGGATTTGACTTGATTTCTTGTTGATTTTGCTCTCATAGAATTATCTGAGTGCCACACAGCAGGGGTTACTGTATGAATATCAGCGCAGACTTCAGGATGAGAAACAACAGGAGTTGAATATGCGGGTACAGTCAGCATTAAGAGATAAAGAGGAGGAAGTAAGTTTGTTATTGTCTTTGTTCAAACTTAGTCCACTATACAGAGGTACAGATCAGAGGTGTAATCTTTAACCCATTACCGAACAATGAGGACATTTGACCAGTTTGTTGCAGATGACTCTGAAATACATTGTGAGAAAAGGAGAAATTACTCTTAACAAGCAATTTATCCTTTTCCAACAATGGTTTCTGCCCTATGAGAAGATTATTTTTCAATATCATCACATTTTGAAATGTCACACACAAACTATTTCAATTTGGGACAGTTGAAAATTTGGTGTTTTGTAGAGGGTTTAGCTATTTTCTTTATTCCTCTTCTAAACCCTATATGTTGGTACTCATTAAAATTTTGTCTGAATAAGAGGGTTCTAATAAGCACCAACCAAATAGGGCTTTTCTATCTGGTTTTGAAACAATATTATATGTATAAGAGACCCAAAATCTCCCTCTTATTTGGACTACTGACTATAATACTCACTTATACAGCTCAAGATGAGCATTTTATCCTTTTGTCACAGTAGTTTCTCCTGAATTGCAATGGATTAAATATTTCTTTTACATGTTGTATATGTCATCTGATCTTGCTTTTAGATTTGCCCTGTCACAACTCTTAAATAAGTGGGGTGGGTGGGTGGGGAATGTGTTGAACCCTTTTGTTTATCAGGTAATTTGCATCTGATTACATCAAGATTAGGGGGCCTTAGTGGACTAGTGGTTAGAGTACAGAACTTGAAATCACATGGCCCCTTTCAGGGTAGGTTCAAATCCTGGTGACAGCATTTTGATTTTCATGAGAGACATGACTGACTTATGGATAACCAATGGTTCTACCTTGCTTGACACGTCTTCTTCCATTATTAGGAGATGGATAACGCAACATAACTTAAATACTGTTGACGCGATGTAAAACCCAATGTAAACAAACAAACAAACATCAAGATCAAAGTGACATTTCTATAAATTATCCATGAAAAGTTGCACAGTTGTTTTTTTGGTGTTGAAAGCACTGTGACAAAAGGAGAATGAAAACCTGAAGATTATTCATGACTTTTTATTTGAAGGTTATTTTGATATGTTAATTACTCTTTGTTTCCCATAAATAGTTAGCCTTTTCCATGAAAGCATTTTCCAATTTAAGAAAAATGGTTGAAATTAGCAAGTTCTTGTTTGTTTCATCCACATGTGTATATAGAATTGGCAATAACTGATCCGTTTTTTTTTTAATAATGGGTTATTTGGTGTTGGGTTTTTTTCAGGCACCAACTGAAAGAAATGTTACCCCAGTGCTGAAATTCCGAATTGCTGGCTGTTCAAATAAAGATCTCGATTCTCAAACAAGTAATGACCATTTTTCTACTCATAGCGTCAACTTAAAGGAATGATATATCTTAATAAATCCAATCATTTTAATAAATCCATTTTTTGCCAAGTTTTGCCTGGACTGAGCAACAGATAGTATCACCAAAGTACTCATGGGAAATTTCTTTATTTGTTTTACATTCATTGCAATCAGTTAGACAAACACAGATCTCTTATTATTTTATCATATGCTATCTATTACATTCATTTAGTCATTTGGTTTAGGGAATCAAGGGATTTGAAAACATTTTTAAATGTTTTCATAGTAGAAACAATTTCTTCTTCATTGCCATAACTGTTTTTACTTATTGTCTTAGAAAATCAACATACTTTGTATACCGTTAGATGTAATTAGTAGTCGTCATTGTAGTGAAAGCATATACTTCCACTCACTGACACAATCTTATTCAATCCATTTGGCCCATTGTTGTACAGCTAAATACCTGGTTGTGAAGGGGTTGTCTACAATGCCATGTCATCACCTATTTGTTTACTATATAAGAAGACCATTTCAGCAATGGTCGAGAGAGTTGGGAGTGGAGAGCTTAAGGAGTGCTGGACCTTGAAAGTCGTTTGGACCAGGCGCAGTTATACAGCCCAGTATTAATGTAACACGCTGGACGCTCTTGAAAATACTGTAGAATTCGAATTCACTGTAACATCTACGGCTTGTCTTCATAATCATTTCATTACAGTCATCTGCTATACCTTAATAATCAAAAAGCCCATATGATTGAAAGTGTTAATAGGTCATTTGTGTTATATTTCAGCAACTATCTTAACGGTGTGGCGCCCAGCTGCCGAGATTTCTGAACTCCAGGAGGGGAAGCGATACAAAATATACTCTCTTAACACATCATCTGCCAGGTAAGATTTGTACAAAGTCCTCTTTTCCATCTTTTTTTCATAGAATATAACATGATTGACTTATTCATACAAGTTTATATCTAAGTGTGCAAATCTTTTGCAAGTATTTTTTGTGTAAATATACAAATATTCAAAGCATTGTTTTAGGAACATGAATCTGTAAAGCATGGTCCTCCCCAGAAATGTTTTAACCCATTACCAAACGCTGAATTTTCGACTGTCCCAAATTGAAAGAGTTTGCAGACGACATTTCAAAACGTGATGAAAGTGGAAAATAATCTGATAGGGCAGAAAACCTTGTGGGAAAAGGAAAAATTGCTTGTTAAGAGCAATGTTTTCTTTTCCAACAATGTTTTCCAGGGTCGCCTTCAACAAAGTGGACAAATGTCGAAATCTTCTGATATAGTATATAGGATATAGTGCCATTCTTTCAACCTCCCCTTTATGAATATAAAAGAAAAGTTTTATTTATAGATTAATATCAACTTGAATTTTTTACTTCCTTATTGAAAAAATGTTTCATTACCTTTTGTTAATGTATGGTTGAACTTGTCATCAAATAAAATCTGCTTTAGGTGTGTTGGAATTTGTTAGTCTCTAGTAATTTACCAATCAGAACTACTCAGGTATTTCCGTTATCTTAGAAATAAACTTCGGATATAAGTGTAGGGTTACAATATTTCGGGTAAATCATCTCTGGTTTATAACAAATTTCCTATAAGTGTCCATGTTAAGTAGCTCATGTATATGTAAGTGTTGAGCATCATTTTAAACGTTTTATCAGTAACCTATACATAATAGTGACATTATAAGTTGTGATATATATAAATGATAACTTCATCAAAACAAATGATTATTTAAATTTCAAATTGAGAACTATAATTGGAAACCAAAGTACAATGATGCAAATCTGGTGAGAAACAATATGGTGGCATCCCTATTATGTCAGAGGTGTTCAGATTGGTAAATAACAAGATTATCAGCTAGAAGCTGTCATATGCATCAGCCAAAGAGGTAACGATACAGTACTTGTCTCTTATTTCACAGGTCCAAATACATTGGCAGTAGTGTACAGGTGACAGCCACCAAACAAACCAAGTTCATGCATTTCAACATAGACGAGAATTTGTTGGATAGAATTTATGAGCCAAGGGAGGTAAGGCCAAACAATGATTGAAAATTTAAACTGCATTATCAGGGGTTTCACTAATATTTAAATTAGAAGGATGGTTTGCAAAAGTAGGCGGGGTTTGTGAGGACCTCATCAGTAGATTTATCATAAAACTGAGCAAGGTAGCCGGGTTTCTGGTCAAACTAGCAGGGCAACATCCCTGGCCACTAGCTCTTAACCCTTTCCCAAACACCAAATTTTCGACTGTCCCAAATTGAATGAATTTGCAGACAGCATTCCAAATGTGATGAAATTGTTAAATAATCTACTGAAAGGGCAGAAAACATTGTGGGAAAAGGAAAAACTGCTTGTTACGAGCAATTCCTCCTTTTCCCACAATGTTTTCTGAAGTCATCTGCAACAACATGGTTAAATGTCGTTACTGTTTGGGAAAGGGTTAATGAAACCTCTGCATTATACTTATACAGTCCACTGACTTTAAATATTTTTCTTTTGAAATGAATTTAAAAAAAAATGACATTGCTGCCAAGAGTTTCGCTCAACCTAAAAGTTGTTTTCACATATTTATATTTGTTCATAAAGAAATAGTACATGTATATTTATTCTTAGTTTATATGTACTAGTTTTAGTACACAGAAATGAAGACAGTACTCTCATATATGTTCATTTAATATCACATGCTACAGAGTGAGACTATTAACTCTTAAGACAGCTAGGTAACTTTCTAAACATTGATTTTTGTGTCGTCTGCTTTCCAAAACCTTAAATATTTTCTTAATTTTGATCAGGAAAGATACTCAGAGTAGCAATTTACTTGGTGGCTGGCCTGGATCTAACCTGTTTGCATAAGTATGAAGTCGGTTCCAGCACTATAAGGGTTAAAGGAACCAGTGCTACTAAAGAGAGTACTTTGAGAGTAATTTCTCCATCTGTCACAATGATTTCTTACAAATATCACTAAGTGTCAATTTTCACAAATACTAATACACGTAGTTGTCAACTGATGCCTTTAGATAAGAATAGTCACAAAACCCAATATGGGATTAACTACTACAATTTGTTTTTTATAGGTGCTTTGGGTGAATGATATAAAGAGGAGACAGGCCCCATACGGTGAACTTGATTTTGTTGGATATATTGTACAGAAGGTTTCAGCTGAAATGAAAAACAGGTAATAACTACTGGTTACTAACATTAACTGTCTATTGCCCTCTATGTATGAATAAATTTGACACGGTATATTCAATACTAGACAGTCTCCCGTACACAGTCGATAAACAATAGAGCTATACGCATTATATATCAACATTTATCAAATAATGCATGTGGCCGAACATTACGGACAGCTCCGAGGATATTTTTAGATACTAAGCATAAGGTGTAATTCATGCTAATCAGGCAGGTCAACAGACGGGGAATGTTGGTGAACAATACAAGGCTTGTTCATGTTACATTATAGGGTCGTTTAAAAGTCACCCTTCCAATAGAAAATATTTTTGATTGATATGTTTCCATCAATTCTGAAGTTACAACATTTATTTGGTTTCCAAATTTCATAGTTTTACCCATAATTCATCATAAAATAGGCAAAGGGATCTTTCTTATTTGCTAGTCATCATAGATACTCTCCATCCCTTTGTATAGTTTATCAACATCTTTTAACCCTTTCCCAAACGCCAAATATTCAACTGTCCCAAATTGAAAGAGTTTGCAGATGATATTTCAAAATGTAATGAAATAGAGAAACAATCTCCTGTTAGGGCAGAAAGCATTGTGGGAAAAGGATAAATTGCTTGTTACAAGCAATTTCTCTTTTTTCCACAATGTTTTCCAAGGTTGTCTACATCAAATTGGTTTAATGTTGTTATTGTTTGGTAATGGGTTAAGGCTGAAAACTTTGTCAAGAGAGTTCACTTATAATTAGCAAATTGTCCTTTCATATGAACATTAAAAAATTTGTGTTGCAAGTTTTATTTGAAGAGTGGAAACAGCTGAGAGTGCTGTGAAAAACTATGGGATAAGCATAATTGTAAATTTGATTCATTTACAGCTTAAAATGTATTAAGCAAATTTGTATTCTATAGTAATAATTTCTACCAAAAATATCAAAGAAATTGTTATTTTCAGTACATCATGATTGAAGTTTTTTTTTTCATTCTGTATAATTGCAATTTGTACAATTTTGCATTTTTCTTCAGTGTTCGAAGCCCTGATGTACTGTACATAGCCGACTGTCAAAGTAACATTCTTAGTGTAAAGTTCTGGAATGGATTTAAGGTATCTCTAGGATTTTTTTGTGATCTTATAAAAGTAAAGGTAGGGTTTATAGCTATATCCATGTTAGATATATTCAGATGACTTTACAATTATCTTATAAACATTACTGCTCTAACTTGGAAAATGAATCATTAATATGCGTTTCCTCATGAGAACTGTTATGATTGGTTTGAATCGAAACGTCTGTGAATATATCAGGTTGGTAAGAATAGATTTTTTTTAATAAAAAAATAAGTGGAAAACATATAAAATGAAATAAGAAAGCAAAGAATTTACACAGAGATGTATGGGGGTTTTTCCATCAGAATTCTTGACAATGTTGTTAATTGCAGATCCCATTGAAATGTGTGTATGAAAAATTTGGTAAGATAAAAGAAGATTTGCTCATTCGCTTCTTGATTTTGTTCTGTCATAGATTTGATAACGAACACATATATAACTAACTTTAAGTATGGAAAAGGTATCCGCTTTTTCAATCGTTTTGACTATTTTGTTTTTACAATATAGGTAACTCATTTCTGATGACGACATTATGATTGTCATGAGAGGCAGTCTACAGACTGACTTACAGAATCATGATAGTTTTACCCTGCATGGCCAGCTTTTATAGGCAATTAAGTTTGGGGGTTTTCCTCCATCAACATGATTCGAGTATTGCAACATAACTGTAAAGATTTGTTGATGCGATGTAAAAACCAATATAAAATAAGTAAATAAAAATTTGCATGCAAAGATGAAATGACATCTGTTTTAAGTTCTTTGTGAGGACCTTTTCTCAGAAAGTATCTTTTTATCCAGACACAGTTTGAAGAATCACTTCAATAGGAAATGTATTATCTATTGTAATGTTTCATTCTTTGCCCTCTTTCATTAATTCCTATTAATGGCACAAGTACTGGTTATGTATCCAGGAAGCAGATTTAAGAGAAATTAATCTGAGCTGTAGGAACTTGTTTTACAATTGATTTCAAATGAATATGTTTATACTAAACTAAATTATTGTAATGTTCTATTGAAGATGTTTGGTGAAGATACGTTATCAGAGGGGACCTGTGTGTGTATGAGTAATCTGATGGACAAATCATCCTATCGCAACAAAACTCTTCCTGCAGTTGAGGCAACAACAGAATTCACTACCATAACACTTAAACCACAGAATTCTAGACAAAGGCAGGCTTTGGAGAAACTTCGCACTGTTATTAAGGTATCAATTATTTCATAATTATTAACCAAATACCTATTTTGGAAATTTTGAAGGATGGCAAGCAACTTGGTAACTATAACATATAGACTTGGTGAATAATGTTTCTAATTGAAACTTATTGATTATTGTGAAGTTTAGAAACCATAGTGTTCAAAAGAGAGATAGCTCAGTTTTCTGATGACTTCATGCCTCTGTAATAAAACAACCTGAAATGGGGTAAAAACTGCCTTCAGTTTATCATGTGCAAGTTCTGTTTTTCGAAATGTTGTGAAAGATCATCTTCTACAAGGAACTTGAACTTCAATAATAAGGGAATAATGGTGATTTTTCTTTCTATTTTTCACAGAATAAAGACACTTTCAAGGATGATGTTCTTACAACATTGGATGACCTATTACATAACAGATATTGGACACGCACGCCAGAGGTACTGTAAATATGTAAACCCTGTCACCCTGATCTAACTAAATCATATATTACTTGATTACAAGGAATTTACGATTAATTGTGATTCCTTACTCATATAAAGTATTCATATATGAATATCATTAATTCATTACAAACTTTTTTCTGAATCGTACATTCATGAAACCAAGTACAGTTCTCATATAGGGGGACAGTTTGGGGCAGTTTGGAGACTTACTCTTATGAAAATCAAAACTTACTGTTATAAGGTATGTGAACAAATATAGAGAGAGGGTTAATGGTTTTAAGTCCTGGAAAATGTTAACTCAATGAATTGTGAAAAATATTTCCGTAAGTCAAAACAAATATATATTGATGTTATGTAAAACAAAAGTACAATAATGCAATTTAACATTTTTTTGGAGGCGTCTCAAAGAGACGCCTCCAATGATTTGTTACTTTGCATTATTGCTTTCCTTAATTTTGACATAATATGGGATGTTTTTTTAACTTAAGCATATTCTGAGCATAACATGCTTAGTAAAAAGCTTCCCAGGACTGAAAGGAACAGACAAGAAGACTCTTCATAAATCTTGTAGAAGGCCCAAAAACTTTCCTACAGAAAATACATGTATTCTTTATTTACAGAAACTTCATAAACCAGCACAGGCTGAATTCCCAAACCAATCTCCCGTCAAAGCGCAAGACAAAACAGTACCTAGCACTGGAATGGAGCATATTATACAGAAAGATAAAGGACAGCTTCAAGTTGCTGACACACACAATAAAGACATTAGTGATATTGCAAAACATCTAGATGAATCTTTTACTGCTACACCAAGTAGTCAATCAAGATCTAAAAATACTCAATCCCGGCTTGCTAAGCTTGCCGCCTACGGTACACCAGACTGTATATCCCCCCTTCCAGTTGCCGTACCGCGGAGTGTGTCAAAGAGCTTTAAACCACCGGCTTTTCGAAAGAAGCTGAATTGAATACTTCTGTATTTTGTTATGGAATAACAAGTGAAATTTGATTTGAAAAGTTCAATCATATTTTTGACAGATATCAAGATATGAGTGTTATTTCTAGCACATGTTTGTAATATTTGATATAAAAACGAAAAAAAACCCACCACTTATAGTGGTAGTTATCAAAATCATCTCAGGGAGATGATTACAATTGAAGCTGTCATCATAAAGTTTTGTCACTTGATTTCTGCTTGGCCAAATTCTTGTATAAAGTGGGAACAAATTCATGGTGACATTGGTTAGTAAAGCTTTGTGACAAATGCCATCATGACATTGGTAAGAAATACATTTTGACAAAGGGAGAAATGGGTCTTTTTTCCTTCATGGTTATTTTTCTGCAAACTAAAGCGTTGATATTTGTATGTATAAGAGAAAGAGTAAATAAAGGCAAAACTATTTGCATACATGTATCAAACCAATTATATATGATGTAAGTAAGATGGTTATCATAATTGTATTTGTTTGCATATTCTTAAGTTTATTAATTTGTTTTATATGAGATAATAAAGTATAAATAGTCATTTGATATACTTGCTTTTTAGCTCACCTGAGCATAAAGTGCTCATTGTGAGCTTTTGTGATCGCCCAATGTCTGTCGTCCTTCGTGCGCCGTCAACAATTTTTTTAAAACATCTTCTCCTCCTAAACCATTGAGTCAATCTTAACCAAACTTCACAGGAATGTCCGTTGGGTGATGCTCTTTAAAAGTTGTTCAAAGAAATTGATTCCACACAGAACTTTGGTTGCCATGGCATGAAAAAGGGGGAATTTCTGCAATTTCTAAAAAAAATCTTCTTGTCTGAAACCACTGGTCAGATTTCAAAATAATTTCACAGGAATGCTCTTTTGGGGCTTCTTTTCTTAAGTTGTTCAAAAAATTTTGATATCTCGAAAAACATGGCCACCAGGCTGCGTTGAACTTTGAACCCGTTTTTGTTTTCACTATATACATGACTGTATGCTAAAGTTTATAACTTTACAAACATCTTTTTTTTTTCCAAACCTCTTGGCCAATTTCAATGAGATATCATGTGATGCATCCCTAGTTGGAGGGGAGAAAGATTCGTCAAAAACAAAATAGTCATTTGACCAAAATGGCTGCCATGCCCATATTTGGTAAAAACCTTAAAAAGATCTTCTTGTCACAAACCACTAGCCAGACTTCAAAATAATGTCACAGGAATGTTCTTTAGGGGCCCTTCTATAAAGATTGTTAATTTTTCTTAAATATCTCGAAAACATGGCCGCCAGGGCCCGTTGAACTTTGATGTGTTTTTGTTTTCACTATATACATGTATGGTAAAATTCATAACTTAACAACCATCTTTTTTTCCCAAACCTCTGGGCCAATTTCAATGAGATATCATATGAAGCATCCGTAGTTGGAGGGAATAAAGATTTGTCAAAAAAAAAAATGGTCATGTGAACAGAATGGCTGCCATGCCCGTATTTGGTTAAAACCATGAAAAAATCTTTGCGATTTGGGTTAATCGTTGTTAAAGGTCGTCTTCAACAAATAAAAACCCAAGACTAGGTAGGGTGACCTCAACATAATGACCTCCGTGATGGAGGGGTTAGAGTATTGAACTTGAATGCGGGTTTTAACCCTTTACCAAACACCAAATTTTCGACTGTCCCAAATTGAAAGAGTTTGCAGACGACATTTCAAAATGTGATGGAAAATAATCTTCTGATTGGGCAGAAAACGTTATGAGCAATTTCTCCTTTTCCCACAATGTTTTCTAGAGTCGTCTGCAACAAAATGGTTAGATGTCGTTATTGTTTGGTAATGGGTTAAGGCCGTGCTCATTAAGGGTATGGAGAATCGAACCCTACTGGCTTGGTCTCAAGTCCCCAACGCTGACTACATTCATGCCAGAGCGGGCAAAAGCCGCTGTCAAGCCAATAAGTCTTATCCCTATTAAAAGAAAATCACTGCTAATGGCACTGACAGTGCAAGACTAGAAACATGTGCCTTGTCAAAAAACATTCCATTGTAAAATAATTAGGCTCTTACTTCATTGCCACAGTGGTCTGAAAGTGAACTTACCTTGATAAGGGTTTTAAGCCGTTGTCAAGTTTATAAGTTTATGGCACACGATTAGAAAAATGTGCCGTGTCAAAGAACATTCCATTGTAACATAATTTGGCGCCATAGGGAGTCGAACCCGTATCAATCGATTCTAAAGCCGGCGTCAACTACAACGCCACAGCGGGCTGGACTTGAACTTGCAAAGATTTCATCCGCGTGGATTCAAATCCTGGTATAGGTATATTCAGAACACCATAAATTGCAATGCTTCATTTGCCTTTCAAAAGGCCAATGGATCGTATCTGCTTGATCAATCACATCTTGATCTTACATTTCGTATATGAAATAGTGGAAAACAAAAGAAATCTGTTGAAACAAATGCATAGATAGTTGCTCATCCATCGGCGCCGCTATTTGCAATATGTCTTATATCGTTAACATTGATCACGTGATCGGCCCGCCTGTTGTGGAGGATTAGGAATTTGCGTTTAACATTTCAGTCAATGAAAAGTCGAACACCCTATGAAAACTGATTCAAGTTTGATATGATGTAAAGCAAAAACAAATACATGACAATTAAAAGAGCGGGTTCCATGGGCTCTTTACGATATTGATGTTATTTTCCGTCTTCTCTAGCCTGGGATCCTGGTCCGTGCCTATACCACGCATAACAAAGAAAATTGGCGACTGGCCTGCGACCTAACCTGTTTGCTACTCTGAGTATCTTTCCTCAACAAAATAAAGCAGGTATGTAAGGATTGGAAAGCAGACGACACAAAAATCTAATTTTAGAAAATTGCCCAGCATTGTAAGGGTAACGGACTAGAAACCGAAAGCCGGAGAGTCAAAATGTAATTGTGCGCTTTCAATATTGTCTAACGCAGCAATTTGCTAATATAAAATAGCGTTTGCTTAATAGTCTTTGTTGCAGTCGCTATGTTCAATAAATCCAGATTCAAAACGTTGCATGTATATATGCACCAAGACATTCACGGTATCTATTGGCTGGATGCTATGCTGTTTTAACAGCATTTCAATTACATACCGGTACAAGTTCGTCTATTCATGTTTTTTTGTGATTTCAACCAGTGCTGGGATAGAAAAACGGACATTGATCGATACTATTCCTTAATCCCTCAACGTACAAAACCGGAATCAACGTAAAAAACATTCAGATAAAATGGATCAGCAATGATGACTTTCCCATGAAGATCCGAACACGCTGGATTCGAACCCACACACAGAGGGGATCTAAAGTGTATCGATAGAGCGGTATAGATACATTGTCAGTGTAAACAAAGGCCAATGAGATGTGTAAGTAACTAGATGTTCATCTAAAACAGGAAATTAACACGCATGATCCAAGCCACGCAAAAAGGGGGATGAAAGAGCATACATATAGTGTGTCGTCGCTGATTAGTCAGTGTGTTTCCCACAGGCTGATTAGTGCTGGCACTTTATCGTCTATACGGATTTACATTAAGTATAATGCCGTGTTATTCCAAACCCGATTTACTGCTAAAATGTTGACCGCGTCGCACTTGTTAGGCATGTGATGAAATGGACTTCCTAGTCCCATATAGCGAGGGCAGCGATTAGGGGCATCTTTTATCATTGAGTAAATGATCTTATTGTTAAGCGATTTGTGTAGACATAATTTGCATTATCCGGTTTACTACTATACACGTTTTATTCATGCGCGATAAGAAAACGGAAGTAATTTCGCAGGACTTTGATACGGACAGTAGTGCGATGGGGCGAAGAGTTTACAATTGATAAATTTACGAAACATCTAATTAATATATGTGTAATATGTGCCTTAGTCTGGATAGTCTTCTGTGTTGACACGCTAGCTGATTCTTTTGGGTTGGTTTCGAAATGGCGGGCAAGGTAACCACTTTGTTTTAATTGTGTTAAGATCCGTTAATGTTCAGAACGTATGTCTTGCATTATTTGTCCTGACTGCCTGTATCTTTTTTCTTCCACACAGAAATGTTTCTTCGATTGATATTCAATATATATATTAAGCTAAAAAGAAAATAAGTGGGAGTTGCTTGTTATCACTTTCGTTGACCAAACCTACAAATTAACTATCCCCCAATCGTTTGACACTACCTTGTATTAAGAATGAAAGCGCATACTAACTAATATCCATACTTTTGATTTTGAGCTGTCGGCTAGTTACGTATCGGGTAACCCCAATCGTATCTACTCGGCAATCCCCGTAACAAGTCGGTAGATATACCTCGTAAGCAGTACATGAATACACCAGAAATCCTGGGGGTAATTCGCCTTATTTCCGGCGGATAACGCAAAATGCACACAGGCACTAAATATTTATTTGAATACACACAAATTGGTTATATATCACAATTGAATGGGTTTTTTACCCTTTTCATTAAAGATGATCATATCAACACATCTTTGTTTCATATTTTGTCAATCGGCTCTTTTCGGCAATCCCCGGCTTGTTACGGGGATTGCCGAGTAGATACGATTGGCCCTTCGTTGGTGACCTACTTTCAAAAATGGCTCCCCATTACCTCCGAGGTTATTTTAAGAAATGGCCGAGGTGTTCCGAATGGGGTAACCCGTCACTGTAACCCCTTCGTCATATCTTCTTCGTTTTGATAAAACGGAGTGCCTCAATTCGCCCTTTTCATCGACGAAATGCATTTAAACAAAACAAAAGAGCGGCGATAAAACTGAACAGTTCATTAATATATTTACTGAGTTTTAACATAATTAAACCTTTTGTATAATAAGCATTATTTCCTATAGTAACAACCTTTTTTTTCAATATTGCATGTCAAAAATTCTTAAGTCGTTTTAAGAGGGCATTGGTTAACCAAAGTATCACATGACTGACACTTTACCAAGAATGAAGAATCTAGTATGTGCCATTGTGTTATAATATGCCTAAATTACCTTATAAACATGGACTTTTCACAAACTCTCGTCGATTGTTCTAAACATATGAATCATGTTGACTAGTTTAGTCATTTGCCTCGATAATACTCATTCAACCCTTAGAATGCTTGGTCATTTTCTAAAAAAAAGGTTGCTGTGTTGTCTGGTTTCCAGCATCGTTATAATGTAGATATTGAAAATGATTATTTACTTAGTGATTATGATTGTTTTAATCACCTTTTTAACATGTGTTACTCACACAACACATTCTGTGATACAGTGGGTTTTAAATTACACAGCTATTTCTAAATAAGGGAGTATTGTTCCTTACGAGTAATTCCTCCATTTGTCGCAATGCTTTCTATGATAATTTTCAAATAATATTTCATGATAAGCGTTTAAATGAATTCATTCATACTTCAAACACAAAATCCCGTGTAAGACTATTTAGATTATATCAAAATGCAATTAATGGTTTGGTACTTCCTTTCTGCGTATGACTGGTTTCCTGTATCTATATGCTATAACGGCGATCAATCTGTTTTAACCCTTTCCCAAACAACAAATTATCGACTGTCCCAAATTGAAAGAGATTGCAGACGACATTTCAAAATGTGATGAAATTGTAAAATATTTTTCTGATAGGGCAGAAAACATTGTGGGAAAAGGAAAAATTGCTCGTTATGAACAATTTCTCCTTTTCCCACGATGTTTTCTAAAGTCGTCTCCCACAAAGTAGTCAAATGTCGTTATTGTTTGGGAAAGGGTTAAGCGACCATAATACATGTAAAAGGAGTCATATTCGTCATTCATAACGAATAACGACTTATAACGGATGCCAGTCATTCAGGAAGCTCGAGTTGGAGCTTTCTAGGTGACGCGCGTCCGGTATGAAAATAGCCCCATCCAAGTCCGAATGATCAAAACGTAGACATTTCATTCTCCAGCTTGGATCATCTTAGTAAGCCCCAGCCTAGATAACGTTGCACTGTTTCAGAGTGGTACCCAAAGAATGCTTGGTAATTTTCCAAAGAAAGATGTTTGTGTCGTTTGCTTTCTAAAACCTTCAATATCTGCTTAATTCTGATGAGGAAAGATACTCACAGTAGCAACTAGTAAGATCACAGGCCAGCCGCCAATTTACTTGGCGGCTGGCCTGTGATCGTACCTGCTTGCATAAGCATGACGTCGGTTACTGTACTATTAAGCTTAATTATGATCCCGTTTTGATATTATGGTAGTGCAAATCCGAAACCAATAGGAGATAAGATTTTACCAATCATTGATGTTTATTTCTTAACTGAATGGTATTAAGGGAAAATTTTCGTCTTGCTTTCTCTGTTACCTTTTTAACACCGAATCCTTTCTGGTCTGAACAAGCTTTTTTCTGGTAGATAACTGGACAGTTTTAAAATATTCCGTACATATCTTCATTAACACTTGATTCAAATCATCTGTAGAAGACGATTTACCCCTTAAAGTGCTGAGACTGACCTCATGCTTATGCAAACATGTTAGATCCAGGCCAGCCGCCAAGTAAATTGGCGGCTGGCCTGTGGTCTAACCTGTTTGCTACTGTAAGTTTATTTCGCCATCAGAATTAAGTAAATATTTAAGGATTAGGAAAGCAAACGACCCACAAATATATTTTAAAAAATTGCCCTGCATTCTAAGGGTTAAGAGACTATTTGACAAACAAGAGATGTTTTGTACCTGGTATTACCCTATAATCATCTATTTTACGTCGGATTTTGAAAAGTTATTACTTAATCTTATTTCACTATTTTGAGTATTTTTTCTAAGTTCGAACGATATGGGGTTTGTTTTGTTTCGTATAAAAATAATAATAGCATATTGATACCTCACTGTCAGACGACATATGGGCCAAACTACCTTAATTGTCCTTAGTCTTTTAGTTTTATTGTTCTCTTGTTCATTGTTGAGGATCTTATGGAAGATTGTCAGTTTAAATTGTCAAATGAGTTTCCTCGTTAAATAAAGTCTTTATTATTATTATTATTATTATTATTATTATTATTATTATTATTATTATTATTATTATTATTATTATTATTATTATTATTATTATATTATTATTATTATTTATTATTATTATTATTATTATTATTATTATTATTATTATTATTATTATTATTATTATTATTATTATTATTATTATTATTATTATTAGTATACGACAACAACTCGCATCAGAAATACATAATTTATTCAATTTTGCGTAAAGGTCAGTGTGACAAAAAGATATGTTGCTCACTGAGAGCAATTTATCGTTTTGTCTCAGTGCTTTATAAATGTTTTCCAAGAGTGGTAAAGTGAGATATCGGGGAAATATGGTATAAAAAGGGACAGAATACTACTGGTGCTCGAGGTAAACTTTGTCATCCACGTTTATTTCTTGAATATGCATTTTAAAGCACCTGTGTAAGACGAATAAAGAAAGAAATATACCCCAATGAGATTTGACTTCAAAGGAGAAATTTCACACTTAACCAAAATGTATTCTTCCTGATATCATAAAGAATGAAACACCGTGTAATTAGCGTCTGATTTCTCTCCAAATTGTCCAGTCATAAAATCTCCTATGGGAAGGGAAGGGTTCCAAACGAGGATGTATTCGATCAGGGACAAATTTATCTGTGGGGGAAATTCACGAAGTTCTTTTTAAGGAAACCGGACATTTATAGCTAAACTAATTTGGGTTTGTCAAAGAAATTACGAAACATAATGAGCCTGACCAAAAGTTTGAATAACGTCTTCCCTTCTTTTGTAAGATCATCATAATGTACCATCTGAAGTACAAATGAAGACCTATTTCTAAGTAATCTTTCATTAGGGAATGGCCAAATCTAATATTGTGAGAACTTGTGGCCAGACCATTTTGTCATAACTCGTATATATTGTGTTTGTACTTCACTGTAAAAAGATTTCTGGCAATAAAATATGTTTAAAATAAAAGTAATGAGAGAACCAACGAATATCAACCACTATTCAAGAGCACGATTGCATTCTTTTCCGTGTCGCAATCATTGAAGTGGTCAGGATACAAATAGATATTTACAATTGCTTATATACCCACAAGTGAATTTGTGATGAGTCCAAATTGAAAGCAAGAGCAGACGATAATACTTAAGGTTAATTAATGAGACTTTCCATGTGATTGTAGGTAGAAATTATTGTAATCGTTGTAACAAAAGAGCAATTTACCCTTTTGTTACAATGATTTCTTAAGGCTTACGTATAATGGAGCAGATGTGGTAACTTAGGGTGAAATGTAGAAAATGGTTCAAGACGTTTAAATCCTTTCCTATTAATATAGACGTTTAAAGGGGCTTGTGCACAGATGTGAGGTAATTTAGAAGTTAGAGAATCAATTTCTTTAACCTGCACAACAGCTGGACTGTTACATAATAAACACTGGAGAAAAGTAATTGGAAGGAAAATTAAATGGTTTTTAATTCTTTAAATAGAGTATACAGTTCATTAACATGTATCTTAACTCAAAAGCGTGACACCGCTTTTGAGTACTATCGCATATAAACAGCACAAACTTAGATTTGATTGAATCTTCCTGGATCAATTATGCTTTCTATAGCTATTTTCACTTGCATTTCGAACAACAAAACAAAAAATGGATTACTTCAACGGCAATTTATTTTTACTTTCAAATGTTCTCTTCTGTGAACAAGCACCTTAAATGCACATTTAGAAGACGCCTTATGAAACAATTGACCTTACGACAGACTTTGATTGACAGCTGAAACTGACCAATCAGCGAACACTTCGGTTGCTATCCGCCATTTTCTCCGACACGCTGTGCGACTCCGTCAACACATAGCACTATTGTGCTGTGATTTTTCTTCGTCAATACTGCTTAAGATATTGTTTAAGTACTTATTATAGAGATATTATGTATAAGGAGAGACTTGTGGGTGAAGTAGAGTTTATCCCGTTTCCAAAATCTGTCACATATATTGTGAAATGACTGATAACTACACGCAATTAGTAAATATATGCAAACATCTAATTTATAAAACGATGTAAAGAATAGAAGTATGAACTATTATTTTCTTTTTTTTTTCTTTCACATGTTAGTTAATTTTTATTTTTGTCTTTTATCTTCGTTTGAAAATGAAAAATTGTTGTTTTTAAAAAACGGAATTGACACATGAATGTTATTAGTTGCATTTGATAATGAATCAAATGATAACTAAAAATACAATATTGCTCGATAATGTTGCGAGAGGACATGGCTTCCAGTTGGATATATACAAATTCTTCGAATTGGATTTTAATTAATTGATTTTTAAGGACCCTAAGAGCTCCTTAAACAATGAATTAACTTTCTTACTATAGCCCATCAAACCACCTACCTGTAATGATCGATGTATCGTATCCAAATTTAAAAGCTATTAAAAACAAAACAAATCCATAGGTCCTTGTTGCAACTTTATCCGAATACCTTAAAGAATCTTATGTTGCTGTAATATGATATAAAACACACTCTTGGTAGCCAGTGGTTGATTACAAAGACCGCCGATCGGCTAAACAATAAAGGGTTTGTGACTTGACCATAAAGTGCAATTGTGTCAGATTGATGTTAATTAGCGTCGAAACCCTTAATCCTTTTTAACAATCGAGGTTGGTTAACCCTTTACCAAACAATAACTACATTTGACTACTTTGTTACAGACAACTAGGGAAAATATTGTGGGAAATGGAGAAATTGCTCTTAACAAGCAAGTTATCCTTTTCCAACAATATAAATATGGTCTGCCCTATCAGAAAAGTAATAATTCATCATCTTCATTTAACGACGTCTGCAAACTCTTTAAATTTTTAACAATTGAAAATATTTCGTTTGGTAAAATGACCCTTAGTTCGTAATCAAGTAGCAAAACCGACAATCATCCATTGAGTAGCATACAAAAGATTATGTTCGAAAATCTTGATTATTAACTTATTTGACAACAAAATAGTGATTTTTCCTATTAGCAATTGTTTAACACCATAATCTCAACATGACCAACACTATACCATTTTCAACATGACAAAATTGGTAGGTCTGCGTTTTGAATCATTCAGGATATATGCCGATTTAGTGAAATAAAAATCTTAACCGTTTAAGAATCAAAATTAGATAATTTTGTTTGTAACCTGCAAATACTGCAAATTTACTGTTTTGAAGTAGTATGAAATACGGTCATTTTGAAGGTCCGGTCAAACCAATGCCGAACGGACCAATGTCGTTCGGATCCGAGTCTGATCGGACTTTGGACGGATCGTGTTTGGTGCCGATCGGACCCCACACTGCTGGGGTAAATCACTCCCCCAACGCCATAGAGATATATACGGAGCTGTTATAAATGTCTCTGCTAACGCTCAAAATATACCATCTTCTTTACAAATTTTCATGCTATGTACATATTATCCAGCAATAAAGGCATGTGCTTTTTTTGTTAGAATACTTCCGATTTCAAATAAAAATATCCGAAATCATCGGCAATGTCAAACAGGGATCCTAGTTTGTGCATTGACGCTATTTCACTCAGAATGTCGGAGAAAATTAGAGTGACCTCCCCTATTTACGGTGGGCGTGGTTAACTGGTCTGTGTCGTAAGGTCAATTGCTTAAATAGGGATTTTTTCTCGAAATCAGCAATCTCCATTATTATACAATGGCTACTCCCTTCGTTTACAAAAAAAATGTACTGTAGGACTATCGTCTGCAGTTACTTCCCATCCAGACTTCTGTATTTACAAAAGCCAATATGAGGGTATGGGTTAAAACCGACGGTGTGACGTGGTCTCCAAGGGCCGTGTTCTCGAAACGTACTTAAAGTTGCGTGTTCACATATGAGAACATTTGAAAGTAAAAACAAACTGTCATTGAGACAATACGGCTTTTGAATTGTTATGCAATATATAGTCAAAATAAGTTATTGAAAAGAAAATTCATTCAGAAAGCGTCAATATAATTAACTAAATATGTACAGTCTATTTACAGATCTCAAAAACGTTGCAACGCTTTTGGATTTAAATACAAATTATCTCGCTGTATACAGGCACTTTTAAAACTACTTAAAAACGACCCAATTTTGCTCCTAGTGGCAATTTTATATATCGCCTATCATACACGTGTACAGCTGTTGCACACTTGTAAAGATATTAAGCTTTAACGTCGAAATTTGCTCACATCTGTGACCAAGCAGCCTTATGTATGATGTCTTGTATTAATTCGAAGATTTTGCTCAACTTTGAGCATAAGTATAAGTTAATTTGTGATAAAGAAATGAACTCGTCCTCAACTACTTTGCTCTATTTCAGGTTAGAGCGGTCATTTTGAGCAAATCTACACTTTTGCCTCAAGTGTCGTGTAAAATGATAAATGTGATAAATGCTATAAAGGCGACTCCATGAACACGACTCATCTATATCATCTAGCTGAGTTCGATAACGGTACTTAAGTTTAAATACGGTCAGGTTTAAGCTTAAGTACAAAGTCGTAATTTTTCAAGAACACAGTCAGTGTCAGATCATTCAAGACCTTCGAAATTTCGAAATAGGCTAACATAGGACGAAACGTTATGAAATCAAAGTATTCATACTCGGACAAGTCCTCCTCTGATAAGTGACATATTCATCAAAGACTTCCACCATCATTATTAAAGGCACATCAAAGGAGAGGAGTACAAATAGATTACAGAAAAAATATATGGAGTTCTTTTATTATATTCATAAAAGTCATGAGAATTAGTTTAGGAATGCATTGAGACCCTATCAAATAGACTCATTTAAAATAAGTTATTTTGTGCTTGAAATATAGTTGTCTCCAATTCAATTATGTTTATCAACAATATGTTTGTTTACATATTCAAAATAACGAATTCTGATTGGTCGGTTCAAAAATGTGTGTATCAACTGTCAATGTCAGAGGTGAAGAATCAGGAAATCTGAATTATAAAACTTACTAATCTGGGTTAATCTGGTTTACTTTCACATTTAAGTTGTGCTGATGGTGTTTTCTGGTGATAACTATTTGAATCTGTCCAAAAGTTTACCAAATAATATAGTTTGATATAGCATTAATCTCCTTTAATGGGCCTTTAAACATGAATCACCCAACGCTATTCTTGTGCTTTTATAAATGTTTTAGCTATCACGATTACTATCATGTTAGGTCTTTTCTTGTCCTCAATTTCCTTAACAATAATAATCACCAGAATATTCTTGTAATCCTAATTACCGCCATAACTGTCCATCTCACTTCCGGGTCGTAAGAGGACGAAAGTAGTTCTAATTAAAGAATGTAAGTTTTGTTCATATTTTGTTATGAAAATGCTGCCTTGATTTAAACATATATAATAAAAAAAGCCGTTGTTGATGGTTTGAACGGAGATATTTCTTTGATGTATTCAAGAACTATATGGCCATGCAGACTATTCTGAATTATTGGTTGATTTGGTTGAGCTGGCTAAGAACTGGTTCCCCGGCGAATACAAGCTCCACATGTTATATTCGATAGATGACACAACAGTTCCCAGCCTAAGCTGGCTTCATCTTTGCGTTCTGAAGGGAAACTTTGAATAAAAGCTTACTGTACATAGTAGGAATTTACGGCATTTCCTCTGCGAACGTGTTCTGTTTTGTCGATCAGAAGTAGACCTCGTCTCGAGAATTGTGAGCAAGCGAACACAGATTGTGTCCCAGACTGAAGAGTCTATCACTACTTGTTGATATGTCTGAATTGCTTTTAATGTTTTCGGTATCCGGAAAATAGCAATTCTTTCGGTGCCCGGACGCCCCCACCCCGCCCCGAAAAGTCCCTTTCCACCACAAATTTTGACAGTGCTGAAAAGTACCCCTTCGTCGATTTGGCAGTACGGAAAAGAGCCCCTTCGTCGATTTGTCATTGGGGACAAAAGCCCCTTCGTCGAGTTGCAAGTGCGGAAAAAGCACTGGCAACTTGATGAAGGGGATATTTTCCGCACTGGTAATTTGACGAAGGGATTTTTTTTTTGCACTGACAAATAGAAAAATGGCTTTTTCCCGAACTGGCAAAATAGGTCGAAGGACTTTTACTGGTGATTCATAATAAAATGGAATAATTGAATTTCGATTGTTTTACTTTTAATTTGACCATAAGAAATCAGAGTTACAAGTTTTCATTTGTTTTAGAATTGATTATTTTATACAATTCCGTAAGTGTGCGACCATATTCGCACACATATATAATTGTAAATCAATTTCTTTAGATAGGAGAGTCCCTCGATTTTGCGAATGTTTTCCATTGAATAGTGGTTTAAGTCGGCCAAAAGGTTCGCATAAACTTTTCCTTAGGACCATCAATGCACGATTGGACCTGACCCATTTACACATGGACATACAAAAGCCAATTTCTATGAAAGATCCATGTCACACCTTTTATGCAACTATTACTAGTTCCAATAAAATCAGGACCTAAGCATGGCTAGATA
Source organism: Cerastoderma edule (assembly GCA_947846245.1). Classification (NCBI taxonomy): domain Eukaryota; kingdom Metazoa; phylum Mollusca; class Bivalvia; order Cardiida; family Cardiidae; genus Cerastoderma; species Cerastoderma edule. The sequence continues at coordinate 14,050,722 of OX401412.1, forward strand.
TAATATTCTTGATGTTTGAGAATAAAGAGCGATGAAAATTAGGCATGTGTACACATGACCAGAGATACAGATACAGATAATAATAGTTATCTGTGTATCTGATATTTAACCTTACGTACATGGTGCGTCTTTAGCCCTATACTACCCATTTATATCATAATGTCCTGTTTGAATCATACACAGGCTTTGATCTCGATTTGTACAGTAAGGACGTCTTACGTACAGTTATCTAGGAAATCGTTAGTCGTAGTAAAGTGTTATCAACCATTTATTCGTTTATATACCTATATATTTATTGTATTATAGTAGGGCTGTCTTTTACGGCTTACTAAATAAGTGTTCCGAATATCTCTTACTAAGTGTTCCGAATATGACTTACTAACAAAGTGTTCCGAATATGACTTATTAACTAAGTGTACCGAATATGTCTTACTATCCAGAGACATAGATATGTTATCTATATCTCTGTACTAACTAAGTGTTCCGACTATGACTTACTAACGAAGTGTTCAAGACTGTTTGGTTTATCATTATGACTACCTTCAATAATGCATCAAATTATCCAACAGACTGGCCGCCTATCTGTCACGTGGCAAATAGCCTGGGGTCCTGGCCCATGCTAACCCGCATACGAACGGGCCAGGACCCCAGGCTACGTGGCAAACTCCTCAGAGTAATCTCCCCTTGCTACGCTTTATTGATCACTACCACCACAATTAAGATATTCATCCAGATTTGGATGAAATTCGAACGATGTTGTTTTTTTCTCAAGTTTATAAATTTATATTGTCTTCCTGTGTTGAATGCAGACCATTTAAAAATGTTTTTTTGTTTGTCCCCGTCATATTTAAACGTGGTCCCCTTTAAACGCCATTTCCGTTTCTAAGCAGAGTCGGTTATATATCAAAGACCTAATAAACTTAAAAATAAACTAAAAATATTAGGTCTTTGGTTTTATCATGTCTGTGAACCTATCTTCGCTTCTGGTATTTCCTCACTAACAATGAATGCCACTCTCCAAACCTTAGACTGCTTTCCCGTATAAAATCGACAGTTCCGAACCATCGCGCAAATATTCACTAACTGTGTGGGAAAATAAGACAAGATAACTAAGATTTAATATAGCTATATTAACATGACTTGTGTGAAAAGATGTTAATGACCTATAAGATACATAAAGATAAAATCTATCATAATACCTGTATTTGGCGGTTAGTCTAAGAATGGACATTCTATAGATGTTCTACTGGGAGAGAGTAACCAATTACCAAACACTAACGACGCCAGTTTGTTGCAGACCACTCTGGAAAACATTATAGGGAAAGGAGGAGAAATTGCTCTTAACGAGCAATTTACCCTTTTCACACGTTTTCTGTCCTATCAAAATATCATTTTTCAATTTCTTACATTTTGAAATGTCGTCTTCAAATCCGTTCACTTTGTGACAGACGGAAATTTGGCGTTTGGTAAATGGTTAAAGGTTATAGGTTTGAGTCGATCCGGATCATAACAAAAATAACATTGGTAACAATGGTTACATGTATATCTATGCAGAGACATCTATGTCTCTGATCCATGTTATTGTTACCGCGACTTATCTGAAAGATGGGTGAAACACGGGCCAAATCAAATGCAAACAAACAAGCTAATGAAAATATTTTGCAGCAATATAGTTTTGCGTAATGAGCGTTTAGATTCATGAAAACCGTTAAAGCCAACCACCCACGTATAATGAAAAGTATATCGATATTAAACCATAATGAAAAGTATATCGATATTAAACCATCTAGACCTTGACCCTATTCACCTGATTATATAGACAGCTTTCAATAAATCCCTCTATAACAGATGTCATTTGAAAACACAGCGACGGATTGGAGAATTTGCTCAACTTAGGAATTTATCTTTTTTTTTCAAAATGGTTTTCCGTGCATTTACCAGACTCCAAGTTTCTTCGTAGGTCTGTAGTCTGTATATGTGCATAAAAGTGTGCATGTACGTACGTTCATTCCTTTGAATATCGTCTGCTGCGAATGAGTCAGAACCAGAAAAGGATAAACCTTAAGTCAATCTCTACTAAAACAATCATATTGACCATAAGAAATGTCAGTTATCATAATCTGGGTCAAAATGCAATCGATCCCTGATCACCTGTTACAGGTGATTGGAGACAATCAGTGACGTCAAATTTGAAATACACATCCACATCCCCCCACCTGACATGCGCGAAGGTAAGGGAAACATCCGGTCGCTACAACTACAACTATCCGAAACTTGTTTACACGGGGAAATGAAGACCGAAAGATGACTAGATCCTAAACCCGATTAACGGCTAATGCACTGGGATTAATTAAATTAATCGTGTTAATTGACAAGAGTCAAGTCTCTTAACTACAGCAGAAATAACGATGGTAAGCCGAAAACTATTTCGACATTTAACGGACCCTTATGACACTTTGTTCACTTCCTGAAAGTTATGACTGTCCCTTTACTCGTTAATTGACCATTGAGACTTTATCCGCAATCTGTAATCAGTGATTCAGATTGTGTGACAATGAGTTCATACCACTAACAGTTACGTTAACTTTAACAGGATACTTTAATTTGGTACGAAATAGTTCCATTTAGAAGCAATATGCATTGCTTTTGACATACATGTAATGATGTATACCAAAGCGTACAAATAGTTTTCGTACAATTTGATATCAAAGTATTACAAAAGCTATCTTTTATTTAAAACTAATATACATTATATTGTGATTGATTGTGACAGAAGCTTGAAGCTTATTAAATTCACTCTCGATGACTGCTGCGTGGATACTAGTCCAGATAACTGGTCTCGAAGGCTATTGCTATTTTGACTGACGCCTTACGATAAATGTCCAAATGACGAAAAAAGCTTCGTTCACGGATCATTATTGAGACTACGTGGATACTAAACCAGTACTTGAACCAATCTGTGGGTTACCAGCAATTTCTCGCCTCCACTTATGGGGATCAAACCTGCATGAACCCTTAGTACATGAGGCCAACGCTACAGCACTGCACCACTGTCGCCCATACCAAAAAACTAGCTTTCAACTGTGGAATTATGCTAATATGATTAGAGATTTACTTAGAGAACAAAAAACTTTTCATTAGGTTTTAATAAATGCCTATGTAAAAACCCTAAATAGAGAAATAATGTCAGAAATGTGTGGTCTAAAACATCTTTTACCATTAGCTGTTCAGTGATATGGTAAAATGATTAGGGAGAAATGTTAGCACAAATCTTCTAAATGTGATGTCATAATGTCTGTCATTATAAATAGTAACATTTGCATAGCTTTAAGGTCTCAAAAGTTTGAAACATTCATGTTGAATTTTTCTCTGCAAAAAAATAGAGCATATGAAAGCATTGTGTATTTGAGACATTTTACCACATTCATCTTGTGGTTGCCTCACTCTACCTAGAATATATGTACACACAGAATCTCAATAGAGCACAGGTAAATTCTATTTTGTGGGTAGCAAATAGGTTCTTCATGAAGAGATAATTAATTCTTATAAATACCTGCATGGTAGCATTTAGAGAAAAAAATCAAGTATAAAGACCAGGATATCCATTTGTGTTGGGACATATGAATATGTCATATGAATGTTCAATAATATTCTTGGGTGACTTACAGAATGTCTATGATGCTCCTTAGATTGTAGCAGTTAGACATGGGTGGAGAAACCGTTTCTTTTAACTTGTCTGGAAATGCTAAAAATTATTTTTACACTTGTCAGTATAATGGTTATATAGTAAAACTGACTTGTTGGTTAACCCATTACAAAACAATAACAACAGTTTGTTTGTTGTAAACGACTGTGGAAAATATTGTGGGAAAGGGAGAAATTGCTTCTAACGAGCACATTCTCATTTCCCCACAATGTTTTCTGCCCTATCAGAAGATTATTTTTCATTTTCATCCATTTTGACATGTCGTCTGCAAACTCTATTAAATAAGGACATTAAAAAATTGGGCATTTGGTAAAGGGTTGAGGCTTTTGGACAAGTTTGAAAACAAAACAACTAAGTTTGCGACCCCTATATATAGTCTGGGTCCAATCTTCCTTCTTATGGGCAATTTAATCAAAATACTTCAGATGCAATATCCAAACAAACACACAAACACATTAAATAAGATTGTCAATCAAAAGTTAACTCAATGTTTACATCTACTTTCAGCCTTACCACTGGCAGAGTCACAATGTCAAGACCAGCGGAGTGGACGATATGGTCCTTCTACAGAAGATATCGGAAGGTTCCATCGTCGACAATCTCAAAAAACGGTTCATGGAGGACACCATCTATGTATCCTTTTATGATAACCCATTCCCCCTTACGGACATATTGGACTGGCCTAAATTAAAAGCAACATCAGATGATGATTTATGATATTATATAGAAACCATTGTGACGAAAGGCAAACCTTTCTCAGGTAGATTACAAAGTATAGAAGGTTGCTATCTCATTTTGGAATGTTTTGAGAGCAAGGCAGCAAGACACCATGCTGTAGACTAAGCTTAAAACTTATTTATTTTACATTGATTATGACGGAATCTTGAAGATAGTTAAAGTCTCTCTCAATAACTGTATACTGGATAGTGGATACTACACAAGTACTTGTGCCAATTTGTGGGTTAGTCCTTGCAATTTTCACCTTGCCAGACAGAGATCGAACTTGGGACCCTCAGTACAAGAGGGTGATGCTCTATCACTGCACCAATGTTGCCCACAGGCTGTAGCCTTGCTCTCATAGAATGCAGAGAGAGCTTATGTAATTGAACTGGCATCATGATATAATTGAAGAATTGTTGAAAGTTCTTAACCATTTTTTAGACATATATTGGACCTGTATTGGTATCTGTAAATCCCTTCAAGGCACTCAACATCTTTACAGAGAAAGAAGTTGACCAATATCAAGGGGCAGTAAGTAACCTCCGCCTTTTTATCTAATTTCTTAAGCAGTTAATTCAGGTAATCTCCCTTAAATACTTGTTTGAATATGTTTTACTTGCATAACAATGTTTAGAACAGGCAATTTCCTTTAGGACTTGTAAAACTCTTTATGAATGGAGATTTGAAAGATTGATTAAAGGCATTTAGTATAGATTATGGTAAAAAAAGAAATTGTTTCTTACACTGTCATGATTTGCTGCAACACATTTATTTAGTGCCTACTTTTAGAGTCAATGACATGCTTTAAAGTAAGAAAGGATTTAGAGAAGAGATGACTGGTGACTTGATCTCATAATTATCATTTGACTTTTGTGATGTTAAATGGTTACTGCAAGATGTCACAAATGTTGTATGGCACCTTGTTATTTGTCCAAAAATGGCTCTGTTGACATGATGAATTGTTGCATTTCCTGTTTTTAGTCATATTCATGTTTGATGAACCAAATCAAATTATGATTGTGCAAGATTTCAATGTTTTATGTGCAATACTTCACTACTTGACTGATCTGTTCACAATACACAGGCCCAATATGAGAACCCACCCCATGTGTATGCCTTGACAGACAACATGTACAGAAACATGATGATAGATATGGAGAAACAGTGTGTTATCATCAGGTAGGTGTATTCTACACCAAAATGGATACACTTTTACTCTTTTGTCGCTGATTTTCTCACAGAACTAACTTCCCAGTGCCCATAATGTTGATACAATGTAATATAAACTGTATAATTCCATCTGGATACTTGTAAGTTTGAACATCATCACATTATTATCTCATACATCCATCAGTTGTATCTAAAAGTTCACATACAACACTCTGTGTTTAGCTTATCGCGATTGATCTTAACTTATCTTATCTTACAAGTCATCACAGGGTTCTGAATTGCGCATCATTAAAATTTGCATTCTTCCAAGCACTCTCATAAGGGCAAGAGTGGCAGCAAAACAGTTAATTCTTTACATTGTATCAATTTAGTCTTATGCACCTGCATCATAAGAAATCAATGATAAAAGGAGAACTTGCTCATAATAAGCTCTTTTCCCCCTTTTGCTTCAATAATCTCACTCAATATCACACATAAATTGTAATTGTTTTATTCTAAATGATTGTCGCCTGCTCTTGACTTTCATTTGGATCAGTTTCATATTTTCAAACCAGGAAAATGTTTAAAGATATAGCATTTAGAAACATACTATTTTACCTCTCTCTAAACAGGGTGATATTTTGGGTTATATTCACATGACAGGTCATAATGATTTTGTGAGCAGTGATATTTCTAAAATGTTATGGAAGCATTCCATGCACATATGGTCTTGAGACTGGTTTATTGTAAGAATGTTTGTTATGTATTCTAGTGGAGAGAGTGGTGCTGGAAAGACGGTGGCTGCCAAGTATATAATGAGTTACATATCTAAAGTGTCAGGAGGGGGTGCACTAGTACAAGTAAGTACGGCAATTAAGTGTGTTTAAACATTTTATTTATATATGGAGGATTCAATACAACACTATAGTAAGTGCTTCATGGTTGTGAAGCACTTTCTATAGTATTGCATTGAACCCTATGCTCCTTTTGAAATATGTAAGGAATTGACAAGACTTAATTTCCTTTATGGAAAGTGTCTGCACATAAAACACATAACTTTCGATTTGATTGTTTTATTTATGTATGCTCCTTTTAAAATATACTGAGAATTATTAATATTTAATTTCCTTTAAGCAAAATTGTCAGCACATTTTACAATTAGAATTAAATTGACTAACTGTCAATCTTTGTAGGTGTTCTTTCTTATGTGCATTATTATATTCTAATGAAAAATTGGTTTTATCAGACCATTCTTCTATATTTTTTCATTTAAACACACTTGCAGTAGAAATAACAACTTGCTCCTGTGACTAAAAGAGAATTTCACAACAGTCTCTTATTTTATCACTAAGAAAGTCTTTATGCTATACTTTATATTGCTTTTTTGGCCGTTGCTATAGGTTTAGGCCAATGATATCCCATGTAGATGCATTGAAATTCCTAATTGTATCATGGTTATAATTGAAATCTGTTACGTCATGACAACTCAAAAGTATTTACTATCACTGTTTGCATTTGTGCAATGTTGAGTTCTAGTTATCAGAGATGATAAGCATTGTTTTAGTCCGTTTAATCCGTTTTAGTAGGCATTTTAATAAAAGTTAATCGAGTCAGTATTTGTATCTGTAATCCTTGTACATTAAGGTATAGCTCCTGAATAAGCTATGGAGCTTGGTGCTTTCCATTGGCACTATAGTGTTTAACGAACATACTATACATGCAACATAAAACTCACAAACTGTGTAATTCTAACAGAACACCGTATCATCTCTAAGAAAGAAAAATGTGTGTTTTGCTATATCATAGTATTGTATCTCTCCTTTTTGTCTTTTTGTAGCTTTAAATCTAGTTAAAACCAACACAAAAGCTTTGTCTTGACTTATTTACCCCAAAAGCCTATGTTTATATAAATTAGTCATTATCAAAGACAATTTCAAAATATGTTCTATATTTCAGCGTGTTAAAGACATCATTTTAGAATCCAATCCATTATTAGAAGCCTTTGGAAATGCAAAAACTGTCAGGAACAATAACTCTAGCAGATTTGTAAGTATAACAAGAGCCTCTGTATTGAGTCAGTTGTCCTTATCCCTTAAAATGCTGGGTAATTTTCTAAAGATAGATTTTGTGAATCTGCTTTCGAAAACCTTAGACATCTGCTTAATTTTGTTTAGGAAAGATACTCAGAGTAGCAAACAGGCTAGATCACAGGCCAGCCGCCAATTTACTTGGCGGCTGGCCTGGATCTAACCTGTTTGCATAAGGATGAAGGGGTCCCAGAACTTTAAGGATTAACATAGGAATTATTAAGGAAAAGTTGATAATGACTTCAGATGATAAGCTCAAATTAAGAACTAAATCTCATGTGAATCTAAAGGCATAAGAATAGGTAATGCA